>CALYOO010000629.1:0-19225 GCA_945261195.1 Cryptosula pallasiana
CATGCTGAATGAACGAGTCATAAGTAATAAATAGTTGTACACTACTGCTACTGAGCACCTTTTTTTTGATTTTAAATAAATTTCTTGATTATTCACCAAAAAGTATCAATGAGGAGAAAGAGTAATAATAATACATAACAACTACAGACAACAACCACTAACAGTACTACTACCTCAGTTGATTAATTGGATGAACCCAATATCTCCTCCTGTCCAATTGTTTTCGTTTTCTACGTCTTGCACTCACGACAGCCAATGGACACATCAAATTCATGTTGTGGCATAGCAAAACTGTCAATTCACGTTGGCTGACACTCTACAAGAAAAAAGGGTGACTACTAGTTAATTTCAACAGAAAATTAATAGTAATGGCAATGTATGTTTCCCCGGAAATAGTGACTTACATAGCCACCATGAAGTAAATGGAAGCGATTTGATAGGCTTGTATATGATCTGCCGTAACCTGTGCAGGTACGTGTGAATAACCCATGGACGGCTGATAGCGAGCCACTCCTTCGACTGAAACGGAACAAGGATCGAAACAGTTCATGTGCAAAGGCCTTTTCTCTTATTCACCATAGTGCTGACCAAACAGTCTATACCTTTTGACAATCTTTCTACCACAGCTTGTCATTCACTCATACATCCACACACTACAAAAGCAATTACACGACACAATTGCCCTACTCACAACAAACGTAGAGCACACAATACAAAATACATCTACCCTAAGCTGGGGTACTGATGAAAAATGGTATTACAAGATGATAGTATGTGATAAAAATACATAAAATTACATTTAAATGAATGATTTTCGAGTAAAAACTATTTCTTATTCACTACAATATCCATCAGCTCATAAACGGAAAAATACGTGTTACTTTTGTATTAACTTCTAATTGGCTTATAACATACACATCGTTCAATACGCTACCACTGATATGCGTAGCTGATCTTACAAGCTGCTTAAATCCCTTTCTTTTGAGGAAAAACTCGATACATTGCCGTGAATCAGAAAGTAGGTTTTCATTAAAATCTCCAACAATCATTATACTATCTATGTTAGGTTGACTCCCAGTTTTATCTATTAACGCATTCAGGTTATGGATACAGGTACTAATACTTAGGCTAGGGGAACAGTAAACACAACCAATAAGATGATTGATATTGCAGTGAGTTATTTCTACTAGAATAATTTCAATTTTATCAACAGTTGAATCAATCTCAACCTTTCCTGCTCTCAAGTCAGTTTTAACAATTTCAAATGTAGAATCCATTTAAACTAGACACTCTACTTAAAGCAACATACTATTAACCAGGTAAAAGAGTTCCCTACATATCAAAACCATCTTGTCAAGTGTCATAACCTGTGTCTTGTGAACGGTGGCTGCCCAACCCAGTTTCAGAGGAAACTGTCATCGAGTAATGTGTTTATTTTTTTCTATAACAGCATCATAACCATTGTGTCCATTGGGACATTTGGTAGTATTACAGAATTGAGACCTACTACAACCCTATCAAACTTTATATATATTTTCTCTACTGCATCATTATTATTTACACCTACATGAACTACAGTACCGAATGTTCTGTTTACTAGACCATATTCTAAATTAATATTCCTGGTTAACATAACACTACTATCTATTCCTATCTTAAGCGTAGACGACAGATCATTCGAGGTGCTTGCTTTATTTTTTTTACCAAGTTCAGATAATGGACTGCTCGTTTTAGTTTTAACAGTCATACACATCAATGGAATACAATACAATACAAACTTCATCTAACCTAGTTCTATTGTAGCTTTCAGTCTTTTTATTTGTAGCATAGACATGCAAAGCACCATCTGTTAATTGTGAAATATCAACTCGGCTGGATGACATGGTAGCAGTTTCTATATCCAACTTTGCATGCTTCTGCTTTACTAGTAATTTATTTATTACATTTGCAAATAGGGCATCATCTTTCTGTCGCATCACTTCATTCAGTTCAACAAACTTGAAATTGTCCCTGAACAAAGCACTAACGTAGCGCATTTTGGGGAAAACTAATGCTTTCACTCTGACAGGAAACAGCTGATAGAAATCACTGACCGCAAGCACACTCACTCCACCAAAACACGTTGATTCCTCCAGTTGACTAACTCCTTTCAATTGCCGCAATCTTCCATCCATATACTTTAGCAGCCTTGGACTCGCCATTGACACTTCATCAATAGTTATAATTTTTATCTTTTCAAGAACAGCCCTCAGTGAGTTTAACATATCCGAATATAATGACTGAAAATGTGCCGCAGTTATTACATGTGTTCCAAGTGCAGAATGAATTGTTTGACATGGTATGTTGTGCACAGCTGTGCCAGTAGGTGCAAAAAGCAAAACCGTCACATCATCGGGTTCTTCACTATCCCTTGAAATATGGTGCGACGTGTTGTATATGCATTTAGTAATGTAGGATCTGCCTACACCAGAAGCACCTGTAACAAAGATGTGAATAGTATCAGAAGCATGCTTGCAGTGTTTACGTTGAGATACCATTTTCTTACGTAGTAAAATATTTGGTTGTGTTTCTTATTCATAGATCGCATCAAAGGTTTAATGTTATTAGTTGACTCGAAGGTGCAAAGGTTATTTATGCTATTTTTGTGGGTATTATCAAGTTCTGGTAATAAAAAATCAATTGCTTCCAAGTTTTCGCTGGAGCTGTATTCATGCTCACAAGCCTGGTTTTGGCAATCAAATTCAGTATTAGGTGCCAGCAATGCCCAAGCATTCTCTAGATTAGCGTCTGATTTTAACAGATTCCACGCTTCATTGTGGGAAAAGTCGACTATTGTTACCTTCATCAGCAGACGTTTGATTAGCGTTAACAATATCGCAAACTTTCATTGATGGCCCGTAGTCGAATATTTTGACAGAAGCAAGTTCGTAAAGTTCCCGATAAGTATCATAATTACCAGTTTTGAGTTGTTTAAAGTTTTGATGGGGCCAGTACAATTTAAGAAGAGTCAGATATTATTCTTCAGAGTTGGACTCTTCAGAAAACCTTGTATACCTAAGTACTACATACTTAATTTTTGTTCTTCTCATCACGTAACCACAGTCATTCCCCAATTTACACACATTCTCACTGTTGATACTATTAGCTACTTCTCATTTACCAAGTATTCTATAGTCAGATGCAAAAAGAATCTGACACATATTTTCAAACAACTCACCTCTAAGTCTAGAGCAGTACCTATCATAAAGAGATGTCATCCAAATTGTTTTTGGTTTTCCATCATCATCATTAGTTCTTTTATTACTTTGGTTAATAGGTAAACTCATTATCACATCATCCTCGTTAGTTGATGCAAGAATTTTTTTCTACCAAATTGTTTTAGCTGCATACCGCATAATCTTACCACAGCTTCCTGTACAGAAACGTTCCTATGAGCAACATACTTATGACCTATAGCCTTCATTTGCTTAGCTGTATTCAAATCCTCACCCTCCTCAACCAGTTAATCACGAGCATTCTTTAAGATACTTCCCAACTCACTCTCACTCTTACTAATATAAGATACAATATACATAATACAGCTATAAGGTTCTATAACATACTGAATATCTATGTTTGCATTCCAGGGTCTCAACAGGTGATCATTACAGTTATTAATGTGAGTTTCGCTAGAGTGTCTTTAAAGCACAACGGTTGATGTTTTTGCCAACGATCTCCTAGTTTCTTGGAAGTAAGCAAAGCTACCAAAAATACTTTCTTTGCGTAACTCTGCATTGGCATTTTCTTCTAATCCCTTTTCCAACAAATCGTGCAGCCTAAAAAACACTTCTTCATCATTGTTTTTTATTAGAAGCAGCTTCATCATTTGATGGCTCAGCAACAAAAGTCTCGTTTGATACAGGTTTAGAAAAATTAAATCTACATTTTTTATTTTTGCTTGTCCTACATGACTCCGAATGATTTTTACTGTGAATTTAAACATTGGTTATTAACTCGTGCAGTTCTGGCTTGATGTCTGGCAGTGTTGCTGGCGCTTAACTATCTATGAAATCAACACCGACATTTTGCAAGTCTTCATTCAATACAGGTGCATCCCTTACCCAAAATAAGAAGTGAAAATGAGGGGCTCCCCGAGCCTGAAACTCTACTCTATAAAAGTAATCTACAATCTCTGCAATAAGTTTACTGGGACCAAGCAAAGTATATTTAGAAAAAGTTCTACCCTATGATGAAGCATCTTTATTGCTGTTACTTGGTTGGACCGTAATATTTGCTTTTTTTTGTACGTCATCGAATAAATTTTGTTGTCTGAGCAAAAATTACCAGATTGTTTTAAGATAACCCCATATGACAAGTCCATCTACTAATTTCGGCACTTGAAAAAGTCACAAACAACGTAGGAAGACCAAGACACCTAAGTATTGCAAATTTATCATTCATTGTCTTTTTTCAAAATTATGGTGACTCCTTCTGAAAAAAATCGCTCTGTTGGTCTGACTTCAAAAACTGCTTAGCGGCTTTGAATCTAGTAACATATTACGAGTGATATTAAAGGTATTTGATCCTTTTCTCAAATTAATTGAAGTACTGGAGAGCAATTGTCCAATCTCACATATACAAATTGGGCAGAGAATATATATTGCGTGTCGGAAGCAAAGCGCGTGTCCACTGAAAACAATTGCGCTTTGCAACAATTATTTATAGTGATTCTAACTTCTCTGTGCTCATCAATGTGTTTTTTCCATTCGGAAACAGTGCAGAAACAGACTTGGCTTCAATATCATCATCGATAAGCAAGCTAATGGGTCGATTACTTTTGGCGGGAGCAATTTTCACTGATTCAATATTATCAATATTTATTTCATTAACATGATCAGTAAGTTGTAAATACGAATCCAAAACAAGTCCCATCAGCATTATTTTACACTACTTACGCTTGACTCATGGTGAAAGTTCTTGTTTATTTCATCACAACCAATAAAAAAAATTTGCATGAGACGTCATAGGATGAATCTTGTTAAAACAGTTTGGAAAGCTTTAAGAGGAAACTCTGCAACTGTAAGATGATGGGCTCTTTGTAAATTGAGTGACAGTTAAAGCTGTGAAGTTAATGAGTGTTAAAAATGTGTTAACTGTGTACCTGCCGACACCGATGTTTGTGACATATCTTGCAAATTGCTAACAGTTTCTGCAATCCTGAAATCAGCAAGTTTTTCAATGCCATATTTCACCTAAAATAGGTTACTTGAATGTAATTTAAACAGTTAGACGTAATGTTATGCTAGCGCGAGAAATAGCAGCACGCTTGATGATGTAATAAACACACATATTTACACTTTTGCATTACAAGGAGGAGGCCATTAACTTGATTAGGGGAAAACATTAATTGATCTGTGGTTCATTGTATTTAGTCTGCTTGTGGTAACAAATGCAGAAACTGAAAAAAATCTGATTTTTTTTGTATAAATTTGAAAAAGTTAAAAAAGAGAGTGAATTCAGTGAGTGATTTACATCAAGCGAGCAATTGAGTTAAAGTTTTTCTAAAGGCACTTCCACAGTAATTGCTTTTTGAACGTAAGTGGGACCATAGTTTTTTAGAGCGCAAGTGTTTCTGTTGCCCAAGCTAATACTACATTTATATCGAAACTATCTAGTTTTTAGCTCAGGAAACTTGGTTTGCTTTAAAAACTCACAAGTGTGTTGTTAGGCTTGACGTCTATGTGAGCATGTGAGCCATGCCTTACTGTGAATGTATATGCGCCCTGCAATCGCATCCTTTACCACCTTAAGTATAAGCTCCAGAGAAGGCCACGATGATAAATTTTTAATAAATGTTTGTTAAATATGGTAGTCCGTTGACACAAATAAGCAAACGTAACATCAATAATCCTCCACAAACTGTAAAAACATACTAGCCATGAAAACTTTAAAATTAATGAGCATGTTTTATTTGATAATGGCAATGTCCTGCTGAATCAAGCATCACCAGTATTTACAGTAAATTCTGTGAAATATGCACTCTTGACGCTGATGCGACAAAACCAATAAATGTATTTTAGTGTGCCTCCTCACACAGTTATATATTAAACAAAAATAGTAAAGTTGTTTAATTCGAGTTGTCCAGACACCATTGCCATTCCAACAACATCGATGTCACGCTTCCTCATCAGCATTCAATCGCTATCAAACAATCATTCTACTGCAGGTTGAAATTGCTACATTGCTACATTTTTTGAAGAAAATTGTAACCAGTAGACTCGACTTTGTAGCTGAGCAATAACTTTAAAAACATTAGTTAAGTAAATTAGAGTAATTTTTAAAGTAAAACGAATGCGAACTTTGTGGCTGAAGTTTTCCAACAGAGTCCAACCCCACGCAGTCGAATTAGTTAAACCAGCAAGCTAAATGTGAGCCACTTGAAGCGTTTTTTGATGCTTCTCCCTCTCTTCAAACACATTAAGCCTGGTGATGAGCATGTTCTGTGAGTTGAGGTTTTCTTTCATGTGTCTCTTGTTTTTTAGAGAGATACCCAACCATCAGCTGGCTCGCTTTCACATGCCAAACACTTCCTCAATGCTAAGAATGTGGTGTCTGATCCATGTAAACAGTACTATGACTGTGGAGGATTTTTTGACAAGTGCTCAAATCATATGTCTACACTAGTAAGCTTAATGTTATCGTAATAATATCATAACGCTCTGCCTTATCAAATACCTCAAATTGCAATGCCATTATTGTCAGATTGTGCTGTGATCAGGTTAGACACAAGTTAGATTATTGCTATGAAACAATTTACTGTCACAACCCTATGTTGATTGGCTGGACACAAAAACAATCGAAGCTTTTATGCTTCCTTTGTTTTGTAGTTGGACTGCAGGAGCTGCCTATGTCATCTATAGACCATGATCGAGCAGACTTATATCCAGTCGTAGTTAAGGAAGCAGCTACTCAGGTTGTAGCTAGGTTTGTGGACCTCAGTTTCCCTGATCTTGAAGCACCTCAACAGATACGATAGCCATGCAATTGATCCTATTGTTGCATTTGGAATTTTAGGACCCTTCTCATGTCCAACAAGTGCTATGATGAAACGTTTCTAATGCTTTGGCCTCAATGCTTGGACTGCATTTTGTTGTCAGATTCAGTCCATCATTGTCCCTGTCCAAGTACAGCATCATTCTATGACATGAACTAGTGTTTGGTCATAGGCTCACCTACCTGCAGCGGACAGTTTGGTTAACTTGGAAACTTTCTTATAGGTGTAGTCACTGCCCTAAAAAGTTTCTCTAATACCAAGAATCGGAGAAAGCATCATCTCAGTGCTCATCCAGACAAGCCTCTAAAAGATAACAAACAATATAGTGTTTTCACATATTCCTGTGCTCTTATTACCATCGATCGGGCTCCTGCCCTCAATATGCAACAGATCCATCCAACTCGGAAATGGACCAACTGTTATCTTTCTACATAAGTGAGTCGTTCAACTACATCAACAGTTGTTTCATAATAAGCTTTACGAGCATTGATGTTGAACTATGCTAAGTGACAATCGTTTTCTGTCTATTGCAAGTCCATGCTTTAAGAGCAATTTTATATGTGCATCATCGTTTCTTTCATTTTTTTCAGGTTCATGTATCTGATGTTTAAAGCCAATAGAAGCTACAAGTACGGTTGCGAGTTACTGGAGACCATAATTCAATGCTATGTTCTACCACAGCAACTTACAAAAAATTAGCTTGGAACAGGTTCTACAACTCACACGCTGCGCTGACACCAACATATCACTGCACTTGCAGGTGACTTCCCAAAATTGAAATTCCACAACAGCTCGCACATACGTATTCATTTATTGATCAGATAAAATGTTGCTTCTCAAGCTTTTACTTAAACTAAGAGAGTTTAAGATTGAAAAGCTCATTTTTGGCTAATTGTCAGCACCTGTTGGAACTGTTTGTCGTTAATGATGCCTAGCTTCTAGTGAGAAAATGAGAACCATAGGTTCAAGACTCTTATGAAGTCCTACAGAGGCGCCTTTACACAGCCACATCTTGATGGGATATCAAAAGAACACAAAAAGGTCTCTGATATCATCTTGGCACTAGCCAACGAGCTGGGATATCATGGCTCACCAGCAGGACCCAGGGCTGAGCTAGCCAAGGCCGACATAAAGCTCCTTACTGAGCTTTACTCCACTTCAAATCTCATGCATCCAACCAGACCAAGAGTGCACTCCCCTTCAGCCATGAATGTCACTAGAAACCTCTCAGCCGGAATGGATGGTAAGAGTTTGAAGGAGTGGCTGGCCGCGAGAATCGAGTTACCTCGAATCCGGAATTATTACCGCCAGTTTATGAAATCGCATGCTACAAATGATCCTGAATCGTCCTTGAAAGTGCCCCGATTCAGATTATAGCGCATTAGATTGTACTGTTGAATATCATACCATGGTTACCGATTGCTGACACTATTAGTCGATCCCTTACTTAGCATGAAAGCATGAAATAGATTGTGCATTTTACAAAATGTAGTTTAATATTCTGTGCTGATGTTAGACAAAACGCTGAAGCCACAAACACTGACTGTACATTGTTCACAAGATTTCCACCACAGACATTTATCCTGTCACAAAACGGTACTTGTAAAAGTACATTAATATTACATGGGTGCTGTTTGAGAACTAATCAAATAGAGGATAGTGTTTTATTGTTAAAATATAAATAATATATTATGTAAATATGATTATACTGCAGTCATACAGTACTAGAAACTGATAATATAGCTGGTATGTATTGGGGCAAAAATTAAAATGAACCGAAAAACTTTTGATAAAAAAGTTTTGCATGAGACTTATGATGTCAGCTTGACATGAGATATTGTGGTGAAAGCTCAGATGTCACCAATACTGCCCACTGAACCTATTGAAAGGAAATCACTAAATGAGTCTGTAATAGATGAATCGTAAGAGTCTAGTATGACTGACTTCAATGGACACGTTAGGTCTGGCTCACACACATCACAATTGCTCTGTTGGTGAGGTTTTTCACAGTTACATTTATCACGTAATATCTGGCCTAGACAAGTTGCTGCTTTACCGTACAGCTTCATGGTTGTATCCAGCTTTCTGCCTGCTACCATTCTCGGAAAACTCATCAAAATTGAGTGTCCATGTGAGCCTATCTCTCTTGCAGCGCGGCCGGTTTCCTGGAGAAATGCATCCGCTGTTGTTGAGACACCTTAATGCACAAAATAGATAATGTCTGAGAGGTTCATGCCCATGGAAAGGCTGCTTGAGCAAAATATGCATTTAATGACACCATTCATCTTGCCAAGATCTTCAATGATTCTTTGCTTTATCATTGCATCAGTTGTCTGGTGAAACATAACTATCTGTACATCTGTATATCTATACACATTGATACGCATCTATCAAACTGTCGACATTGCTGAAAAATATAAATATCCTTGGAAGAGCTGAAGCAGCTGTGTTCATTATCAGAGTTGTAAGCCATCTAAAATCTTTCATCACTGAGCCAGTGGTTTGTATGGTGTGGTATCTACAATAGTACAAAGTATAAAATCACTGTACAACAGATTACATTGACTATGATATGAAATATTATACAACAATAGACTGTTGATACATTGTTTTACTGGTAACATGAATTGTTAATGTCATAGTCCAAGCTGTGCACTGCAAGGTAAAATGTAAACTATACAATTGAAGTTTAGCACTTTATTTCTCCATAGCATATAAAACTACAAGTCACATCTTAGCAAATACAAAAGGGCTCTCAAACCAATGTCCAATTCATTGCTGAGATAACTTGCTGATGTAGACATTCTAGAAACAAAAATGGACTCCTGTTACTTACGTGATGTTAGACTAGTAGTTAATAGAAACTTTGATGATATGAGGTTTGGTCAAGTTATGCGACAACATCGCTGTGGATATTGTTTCATCTGTAGCAGTAGCAGAGTGACTAATGAATGGTACAGTAAGCAGCAGAGCTCGTAATTCTCCCAACTTTCCATATGCTGACCGGAATGCCAGTGCAGTTCCAGATCCTACACCACTGTTTATAAAAAGTAAGTAAAACTATCAATTAATTGTTTTATGATCAACACAACAATAGCCCAAGTGAATGCATGAACACCACCTACAGTCTATTGAAGGTTTTCGTCACCTTTATCTAAACAATATTATCATGTGCTGAATACCACATGTCATGATAAGAAACATCTCTAGTTATTGACAAAATTCCTAGTTTAGCTACGTAATGTTAACACTCTTCGGATGACTGCATATAACTGTTAAAACACTCATTGAAACCTATGAAGTAACAATCAACGTCACTACCCTATAGGACTTTAGTTTCAGTAGAGTTTAATTTCGCTACCTCCGTGGATGCAATGGTTTCGCTAGGAAACATTTCGCTAGTGGATCCGTGATGATCATATTCGCGGTACAAATTTTCGCACCCTGTTATTTTTGTTATTATTTTTATTATTATTGTTTGTAACTATAAATATTATTCTAGTAAAGTGAAATATTTTATATCAATTAACAATTACACATTACCACTTTTATATCTAATCTTATAATAAACATCTCCGCCAAATATATTTTCAAAATAATGGTATTAGTAGCAATGCTGAATAAATGATTACAAAAAATAAATATTAACTTGCCACTGAGAGCGAGCACAGGGAGTTAGCACTCCTACAAGAAGACCATGACATAGTGTATGCTATGGAGGCAAAGAGAAATCTGGTATGCAAGGCGTAATCAATATTTTCTCAATGCCGAATAGAAACTTGGGCTGATCTAGCGAGTCAAGTACAAGTACAAATTCAGAAAATATCCAAAATCAAATGAAACCAAAAATGTCTACACCGTTTACATACTCTATTTTTTGTAGTGCTATCTTGTAAGTTACATTCTATATTGTCACAGCTGCTTGTGTGCAACATGATGCTACACAATAATATAATTTGTCATGGATTTATTTAACTTCAATCATAATAAATAATGATTTTATTTATTATTATTATTAATAGTAATAAATAACAATAATCATACCACAATGATGATAATAATATATTTAATTGCTATATTATTAATAAAATATTATTTTTTTGTGTTATAAAAAATTATGATAATGACTATTATTGTTAAACTAAACGGAATAGTTGGAATTCAACATATTATTAATTTTTCTGTAATCTCGTTAGTACAGAGACAGGAAATATGTTCGCCGGAACAAAATTTCGCTACTTTTAGCACCCGCGAACAACGCGAAAATTTAAACCCGCGACAAATAAAGTCCCTGAGATTGTAAGAAAAAGAATAAGCTTAGCCGCAAGCTTACGAAACTGCTATATATTAAAGAGAATCGACCATGTAACAATACACAGCTCTACCATAATCTTTTCAATAATGCAATGCAATAATATCGAGTAGTTCAGTGAATTAAAACACGCATTGCCTGTACTTTACCTTGTCATAGTATGGCTCACCATCTTTCTATTATGTGGAACTCGTCAGCAAAAACCTCTTTGATGTTCAGCCCGCGCTGTGTAAGGCTTCTTCTTGTTCCATCAATGATGGACTTAGGGCTGGTAAATATGTCTACTGCAGATTTAGCTTGCTGCAGAGTGGCAGCAGTGAGGTGGGTCACAGCTATGTGCAGTACAATCTCTTTCATCCTGTTCACAGCATCGCTGATAAGTGCCACAAGTTGGACAATAATCAGAAATTGAGCAATTATCTGTGAGGTAACAACAAAAATTAACTAGCAACTAATCCAAATCCAAGTTGAGGGGCTAATTAGTTGCAATGCAGTCTTATGCTCAACGATGTAATTTCAATGATAAGCTTTGAAAGTGAGATAGAAAACAAAAGGTTATAACAGTGAATTCCCAACATACGATTCAAGGTGAGGAATTATAGCAGCTTGGGGATGCAAACATGGAGTGGTGTTTGGTTGCTAAACTTTCACTTGCAATAAAATAAAATAGTCAACTTCACCCTTAACAATCAGGCCTGCACATTCTTTTGAGCGGCCGTAGAGACGAAACTGACCGAACCAACAAATGGCAGTTAGATAATAGTAAGCCACATTGTGTCACCAAAGTGTCCAATTAAGTACACCTACCTAAATATCATAAACAACAGTATATTACTACTCACAACAACAAGTAGTATAGCACTAGTTGTGTGTATAATATAATGGTACAAGTAATATAAAATATCATAGTTGGTATTTATTACACTATTTATTAAAGATACTAATCCTAGCACTATAAAATAATAAACAAATACTGATGTGGATAATAACAGTAACAATAATAATACTAAAAAAACGAAGTATCTCAATTTTTAAAACAAAATTTTCAACTCATAATGAACAAAAGCTATTATTATTAACAACAATTATTATTACTCATCATTCTTCTAGCTTTCAAATCATTCAAATAAGTTCATTAATAATATTTTTAGTGATAAATGCCAAAATGAATATAATAAATGCATTTTTATTTCCGTGTTGCTGCTACCAACTATTCATTAATTTTTTTCCAAATACTAATATATATTCAGTATTGATGATGATAACAGTTAGTTTTTCAATAACTAGAATAATCATATCAAAATTTAAAAAAAACAGCAACAGTAGTATTGTGGTAGATTTCGGTGCGTAACAACCTGGAGAGCCTGTGTACCAACAGGTTCTGGAGGCGTCTTGGCCAGGTACCAGTGAGGAACCTCGCACTAGGAATCGTTTCGGCGGCTATCTTGACCTTAGTATTTAAATATTATTATCGTTGTTTGTGCGTAGTTTTTAACGGGCCTGTAAATATAAATGTCTATGGCATTGTATTATTTGAATGCAGCATCCCAGTTTTATTAGCCAATCATATCATCTTCTTTTAGCTTTCAGAGTTTTTGGAGTGGTTGTGCAAGAGTCGAATCACTGTAAGCGTAGGGTAACGTTGTGACTCCTCGTAATCATTAGCTGGAAGTAGTTGTTTTGTCAAACGTGCCATGATTATCAAAGCACTTCGAATCACTTTTCGCCGTAAGTTTTTTTATCTTGTGTTGAAGAATATATTATTATTAACAACTAAACTCTCCTTGTACTGTACAACTTAGGAAGCAGAATAACGCTTGTTGAACAATTAAACACTTAGAGATTAACTACACTCTTTGTAATTGTTGCAATTCTGGTGATCCATACTCAACTTGACCAATCTAAAACATCAACAGAATTCAAAGCAGCTATACATAACTTTTCCAACACTGAATCTGTGCGTGTTTCATCACAGATGGCCTCTGCCTTCAATACAACAAATGCTGGTGCATCAAGCTATCGATCACAAGCACGCAATGCACCTATCAACCACAGCAACTCACAATTGAAATGCATGGCTTGTGGGAAGGACAAATCACAAAACGTCAGACTGCAGGTCAAGAACTAAGTTGAGATGTGGGGTAATGCCATAGAGATGGGCATATTGAGAAAGTCTGCCACAAGAAAGAGCGTGACAAGAAAGCAGGTAATAATAACAATTCATCTGCTCATGCTGCTACAGAATCTACAGAATTCTCATTCACTATTACTGCCACTCAAGACCATGCAAGCACTGCTACTTCGAACAATGACACTAAACTGCTAGTAGATTGTGGAGCAACATGTCACATGGTAAACAAGGCTGATTTCTTCACATCTTATGACACCACTTTTGATCCCAAGCGGCATTACATTCAGCTTGTTGATGGTCACAAGACAAATGAGCTCGCTACAGCCAGAGGTAAAGCTCACTTCACAATACTTGATGCCAACAGTGAGCGACACAAAGTATCGCTTGATGATGCATTGCTAGCACCTGATTTCCCTGTTAGCTTATTCTCTGTTACAAGCCGCTGTACAAACTGGTGCTGAGGTAACATTTTTCTCGAAATAGCGCAAAGTTGACCGCCAATGGTACTGATTTCAACATAACCAAGCAAGGCAAATTGTACTACCTTGAAACCACTCCTAATAGCAACGATGCAATCAACGTCGCCAAGTCAATCGATGAATGGCATGAGATTTTGGGTCATGTCAACCATGAGGATATTCTTAGCCTACAGAATGTCACACCTGGTATGTCAGTCAAACCCGGCAAACAAAGTCGAACTTGCACAACATGTACAACCAACAAATTGAGTAGACTGCCGAAATCCTCTGATGACAACCCTACATATGCCACTAAGCCTCTTGAACGTGTACACTCCGACCTGTGTGGTCCTATCGAACCTTCATCAAGGGAAGGACATAAATACATAATGAACTTTGTTGATGAATATTCTAGCATGTTGTTTGTGTACACACTCAGAGCAAAGAGCGAAGCTCACACTGCACTGCAAAAGTTTCTAGCAGATGTGGCTCCTATTGGAAAGGTACTAGAACTTCATTCCGACAACGGAGGTGAGTACATGAGTGAACAATTCCAGAAAGTACTCCTATCTAACAGTATTAAACCCTTGCACTCCACATACACCATACCAACATGGCAAATCAAAAAGATGATGGCGTTCACATCTTAGAAATGGCACAATGTCTAATATCTGAGAGTAAACTCGCTAAAAACTTCTGGCCTTATGCTGCTCAGTACGCCCGTTACATCAGAAACAGAAGTTATCAACGGCGCACCAAGTCGACTGCATACGAACTGTTTACTGGCAATAAACCGGACATGAGTAAGGTACATAGATTCAGCGCAGCATGTACTTACTACCTCGAAGGACACAAACAAAAACTGGACAGTATAGGCAAAACTCGGTGTGTATCTGGGTGTCGATCCTCAAAACATGGATATTACATTCTGAGTGACAACAAAGTTTATAACCACGCATAATGTCACAATACACACCAACAGTTCACAAGAACATGACATCGTGGAGGCGAATCTATTGTGCCACCTCATTGTGTTACAAATCAACACACAACAGGGCCTATTACTACTAACCATTCTCAATAGCAGCCAGCCTCAACAGACCCTCCTGTAGTACCACAAGCTAACAGTGACCAGTCTCAAAGAGAGCAGATAACTCCCTCTTCGGCAACGGAACAATACGACTGAAATAGAAGAGATAGGAAAACTCCTGCTCATCTATCTGACTATTACCTGTATGTCACTGACTATGCCTACACTACAAACCTGATTCCTCTCATACCTAGTACATACGAAGATGCGATAAACTCTGAGGACTCCAATTATTGGAAAGCCGCAATGGACGCAGAGATAGCCACGCTTCAAGCTAACAACACATGGGATGTGGTGCCATTGCCTAATAACCGTGAGGAAACCAAAGGACGTTGGGTTTTATACTGTCAAGCAAGGTAGTAAACCTGATGAGATCAAATACAAAGCTAGATATGTTGCCTGAGGTTATTCACAGGTTCTTGGCGTGGATTGTGAAGAAACTTATTCGCCAACAAGGAGGTTCACATCTATCCGTACACTGCTCCAAAAGGGTGTAAACAATAAACTGTACTTACATCAGATGGACGTTAAGGGGCATACCTCAACGCCCCAATTGACAAAGACATATATGTAGAACAACCCCCTGGATATGAGAAGACAACTACTGATGGTACACGCATGACATGCCACCTAAATAAATACTTGTACGGACTTAAACAAAGTGGCAGGAATTGGCATACAACTCTCACCAACTATCTCAAATCGATGGGATATATGGCCAATGACATTGACCCCTGCTTGTATACAAAACAATCGAACAACGAACAAGTTATCATTCTCTTCTGGGTTGGCGACATCATCATCGCTAGTGATAGCCAAGAACTAATAGCCGCCACGAAACAAACACTTCATGACAAGTTCCAAATGGATGACCGCGGCGAACTCAAGTGGTTCTTAGGTATTGACTTTAAACGACTAGCTAATGGAAATTATCAAATGAGCCAAGAACGCTATGCTGAAGCCATACTCAAACGCTTCAATATGATGGACTGTAAACCTGCCAAAACGCCTGCTGAGAAAGCCTTAGTTCTTAAGAAAACTACTGACACTGATGAGTTAGAAGCAAACTTTCCATATCGGCAAGCCATTGGGAGCCTAATTTACCTTATGACAGGCACACGACCTGACTTGGGTTGGATAGTATCAAAGCTTTCCCAATTCCGTGACAAACCGAATAAATCACACGTCTGTGCTGTCAAGAGAGTACTACGCTACATACAAGGTACCCTATCATATTGTCTTACATTTACTCCAACCACTGGAACTCTTTGTGGCTACACCGACTCAGATTGGGGAGGAGATGTGGATGACCGTTGCTCTACAACAGGATACCTGTTCACATTAGAAGGTACGCCTGTCAGCTGGAAATTGCAGAAACAACCAACTGTAGCACTGTCATCTAGCGATGCAGAATACATGGCTATTGGTGATGGTACTAAGGAGGCACTATACTTGCACTATACTATAATGTGGGTCAATGAACATATCTCAACCTAGCCCTACTATTATGTACAATGACAATCAGAGTGCTATTGCTTTAGCAAACAATACTGCTGGTCAGCACAACCGTACGAAGCACATTGATATCCGATACCATTTCATTAGCCAACAAACTGAGATCTCATATCGGTATATTGACTCTAAGAGCAACCTAGCTGACATCCTAACAAAACCTCTCGACAAAGTTGCTCACGACACACATACATGCAAGCTCCAGCTTGAGCGGGGCATGTTGAGAACTGACAATCTTGCACTTACATGTATGCATCACGCTGCATTGTACTGATAACTTCTTTTTGTTCATTTTTGTTCCCATAGTTCAAGAGTAGACAACTCTTAAATATGTTTACTACTTACTGCTGTTTGTTTATTTGCATACCTACAAATATAACTACTTCCTGTTCACTTTCAACTAATCAATGGATATTATTAATTAAGGTTGCTCATCAATCCAATCCAATCAGTCTCACGCAAATGGCATCAAATGCACCACAAACAATTACACCCACAACATTTGGGCATAAATTCAAAACTTAATAAAAAATTACGAACAAAAATCAATCGAAGTGTGAAGTGGTTATGCACCAAATTAAAACTTACATTGTCATCTCTTAGAAGAATAGCAGAATATGAGTGATTTAGGATGTCCTTTTAGATATTTTTTGACGTTTATTGAGAGAGCTCCGTACTGAAATGCGAATGGAGTGTCAATACGTTTAGTATGTATTTTATTTATAAATTATAGCATCCACAGAACTCACGCAAATGGAGCATTTATTAAGACAAAGCATCTATATGTAAAATGGTCCCACATAGTTTTTTCATTTGTCAAATATTCTTGAGTTACTGAATCTTCAATAAGTTCGGAGCAGAGGCTGCTAGAAACAAAATATAAAAAAAGAAAGGTTGAATAGGAGAGACCGTGCTAGACAGGTTTAGCCAATCAGTGGACTGCTTACATAGCTGGGGACTTGGAAAAAAATTATTTTGAAACTGCATTGTAAACCGGCAATATCCCAGTGCACCATGGGCTCTCATGGTATTAATTCATTTTATATTGCTGCACTGTAATCTTGTCTACCAATTGATGTACGCTTTATTAGAAACATTTACATCTGGAGATATGAAAATAGATTGCATAGTAGCCCCTTTCCGAATGAAAATGGATTTTTTATATATATTAGAATGAAGCTAGCTACCGGTGAATTGCAACGCACGGTTATGGGTCACTGATTTAATTATAACAAAATAACATTAAGGCATGTAATTATCCAATGTGAGAACTAAAATAAAGTAATTCTGGTGCACAGAGTATAGTTTTCAAACTCATTTTTTTTAGCAACCATGATGGTTAGACAAAAAAGTTTACAACTAATGTGACTGCAAGACATCACTCTACACCATGATAGAATTTTTCAATGTTCCAAGCCTGATTTGAAACAGCTATCTGCACTGGCTATCAATGGACTTTTTTTTTATAAAATACAGTAATTGAAACCTCAGTCGTTTGTTATTAATCATACATGGCTAACTCATTGTGAATGATTGATCAACTTCATTATTATCAATTATTATCTCTTATTGAATTCATTCTTAGCAGTTATGAATTATTATTATCATCATAACTGTTATTAACCTAAAATGAATAATACAAATAACAATTGCGATAACAATAACAACTAATATAACTACTACTAACAACTACATATTTATTATTGTTATGTACAAATAAGAAATTATAATAATAACTATAATAATAATTATCGATTAAAATCAATGATGAATGAAATGAATAATGTATATATATTTATTTTGCTGCCAATAAAATCTCACCAGACGTCGAGCACCCACTTGTTGTTCTTTGTATTTATTTTTCAACTTTTTGAGTTTTGAACGAAATGCTTCCATATTCTCATCATGCAACTGAGCGGCAACTTTCTCGAAGACATGACTGTTCCTTTGGCGTTTGCCATCCAGGATTCTTAGACAATCCTGTTCGCGTATGGTATGAAAAAGTAGAATTGTCTCATCGTATGACCAGCTTGTATATTTCTTAGGTGGCATTTTTGACACAATTCAACGATTAACAATTCACGAAATGAAAAAAGGGCTGCTTTTAATCATTGAAAAATGATTACTGGTATTAGTAGTAATAATATTTACATTACTGCTAACCGTCATGCGCTAAAGGTAACAACAGCCGCTAGTGCGAACGTTGTATTTAGTGAATATCTAAAATTCAAAACTCAGTTGAAGAGATCATCAAATCGGTTGGTTTAAGGTTGAGCGGTGCGATGAGGCCCATGTATTCCATGGTAAGATAAAAGTCGAACAAATGCCGCTATATCGATCTTTAGTTAATGATCGCGACAATTCTAGCGGTCCGGATTTGCTCGACAATAAATCGACTTTTTGAAGGGTTGCCCTTCCATAGACGTGAAAGGTCAACATAATCTGAAAGATTGGTACAATTTTTCGTCATGGAGATAGGCACATAGACTGAGGTAAAAGAGCTAGAAAGTAAGTTCAAGTCACAAAAAAACTAATTTCTGCAACTTTGCTATGCTTTGTAGAAGTTTTCCCCTCACAACTTAAAGGGATACAGAAAAACTCCCACTCGAAACTACAAACAAATAGAAAGAGGAGTTAGGCTCACTTGCTGTGACTTAGATGAGACAACTACTAATTATTCATCATGATT
>CALYOO010000630.1:0-19201 GCA_945261195.1 Cryptosula pallasiana
TTCCTCGTTGTTTTTACAACGAATTTTTCCTGATACCACTACAATAACTTATGTCGTCGAAACTTATCCCTATAATCACTGTAGTCTTTTGTCATTAAAATTAGAAAAAAAATATTGCGGAACTTTCCCCAACGGACTTTTTCAAGTTCATTTACAATGAACTCTCTTTTTATGAAAGATAGACTTTAATGCTTGATGAAAGTTATCGAAGAAAATCGTTTCTTACAAACTGGAGACGAGTAGGTAAACATTGTGGTGAAACATGGCTGGAGCTGGTTTCTATAACCTTGAAAAAGACAACGCTGCTCTATGTGTTTTTTGCCAAGGGGTATTACTAAACTGGAAAGATGGAGATGAACATCCGATGAAAGAACATGCTAAAAGTTTTCCGTTTTGTCGATTTGTTAGAGGATTTAACACTCACAATCGTGTGTATAGACCTAGGAAACTACTAGCAGATGAAATGAAAAACATCTCAATTGTCAAAAGTTATACAATGGAAGAACAAAAAACTAGAAGAGGAGATTTAACTGCAGAAGTATTACCTCTAGGTATATCGATTGATCGTGCTGTTACACCTCGTTTGGCTACTGAAACATCTAGAGAAGACAGTTTCAAACAATGGAAGGGTAAAGTTTCCATGAAACTCCTTTCCAATGCAGGTGTTTACTATACTAAGTTCGGAGATAGTGTAAAATGCTTCTTTTGCTCGGGTGAACTTAAAGAATGGAAAGAGAGTGATCTACCATGGGAGGAACACTGTCGATGGTTCCCAGACTGTTCTTTTTTACTCGGGAGTAAAAGCGAAGAGTATGTTGAGGATGTTTACGCGCGAACGGAAAAAGGCAAAAGGTGTGAGCGACGGGTTGAAAAACATCGAGAAAAAGTGAAACGAATAACACAAAACAATGACACCGAAGAAATGAAACTTATCTGCTAAAAACTAGGATGCAGTCAAAACGATATCGAACAAGTTTTAGTGTTAAATGGAAAACCTTTTGAGCGAATAGGTTTTATGATTGAAGCCTTACATACTTTTGAAAATGATTTTACATCTGTTGAGAATTCGTCAACACTGTTAAAAAATGATGCTAAATCAATTGATTCGTTAAAAAAAAGACAAAGATCAGACTAAGCAAAGCAAACTTGCTCAATGTGTGTCTGATTCACATGAAAAAAAGTAATCGCAAATCATATCTCTCTTCCATGCGGTCATCTCATTTACTGTAGTGAGTGTAAGGAAAGAGCACTTACTGAATGCTCATCAGAAGTAAAACCTTGTCCGATCAATGGTTGTCAGGTTGAAATTAAAGCATTTATGAAGATCTACATGAGCTAGCATAACAATTTCCTCAAAAAAAAGGAAAAAAGTAATTAATGATTAAATAGGTATTTCAATTTGAAAACGAATCATTCTCGTTTTGTAATTCAACGGAATAACAACAAATATGTTACGTGTTGAAGACTTTGCTCACCAAGAAGCTTCCGATGCTATAGGACCTAAGACTTTTTTGGCTGAGGTTTCTGATGAAATGTTGAGGATTTATTTTACGGAAGAATGTGTATACTGTGTACTAGGAGAAAGTTTTTACAAGCAAGCAACCAATCTATCACTACTAAACTGTTACTGTTCACACGTTGATGACCAATGTATCACTTGTAAAAGATATGCTGAAATGGTTGAAGGCGCTACACCTACCAAAAAAGAATTGGGTGAGGCTATCGACTGGATTGATAAAAGACAAGCTTTGAAAAACGCAAAAATGGGTTTTTTGGTGCATGATGAATGGATTATTGCTTTTTAACAAATTTGAGAGCACGATTAAATCCCTACCTATTACCTGCTAGTCAGAGCAAACTGGCTTATCAACGTCTAAAGGATAAATTGCTTGCGATAGCATATGAATATCCATATGCTCATACTCCTGATGAAAAAGAAGACTCAGTCAACCCGATAATAACTATTGATTCGACAAATATATCTGAAGACTCATAAAAGAACTGCTACAAAAAATGTTGCTTCATTTATCTCTTGTTGTAAGAATATGATTAGAACAGATTTACCATTATAACATTTTATTTAGCAACTATCCATTATGGAGGTGAAAAAGGAACTACTAAGGATTATGGGTAAACAGGAAATAGAAATACAAACTTGTTATAAGTATAATGAAGGAGTTATCTTCACAAGGAGAGGACAACTCTGAATTCTATCAACTAACTAATGTAACATTTCAACATCTCTGAACTACAGAAGAAACATGAGTGGAAAAACTCAAGGATTCAAGTCAATTGCTACATTGGCTGATTTTGTTCCTAAGTTCATAAGGACTCATTTTGAACACATTCCTTTAGAGCGTTCGAATCCTCTTTTTGTTCAACTCATCACCGAGGAAGTATTTTATTTGTGTTAGGATTCAATCTAGTTCGTAAATCAACACAAAGCATGCTTTTGAGCTGTAATGTATTTCAAGAGCAAATCCTCTCGAATGCTTAAGCTGTTCTAGGAGCTTTGATCCAAAAGTATGCTGTCCGCAAGACAAGTTGATAGATTTTGAAGATCCTGAACTAGGTGATTTGATAGATATTTTGATTTTAAAAGGTTTGACTTCATTTCGCTGGACAGGAACACATGTTTTTTTGTCTCAATCTCAATTGCAACCATACTTACATTTTGGTAACCACATTGATGAGATTGTTTCACATCTTCAAAATCAGCTGAGAGAGCTGAATAAGCCACTAGCCACTTACGTATAACTAGAAGAACATCAAGAAAGAAAGTATTCAACTTTCAACACTGAAAGCAAAAAGATTTTAAAAAATGAGCTGCGTATTTATCTTGCTACTGGCACTAACATTTTCCAATGTTAGTGGAGTATTCTATACCAACAAAATTGATGAATGTATAGCCGGAGCTATGGATAAGAATGATGTCTTGGTTTTTTCACCTTTCGAAAGGACTATACGATATAAAGATGAAAATGGAAAAAACTGTGTGCGACTCTACCCTCCTGACTTATTATATTGTGGTTTTTTCATCCCTCAAAGCGCTTCTTGGATCTGCAAGAGCACAACTTCTACAGATGCTGTGTCTTGTAATACTCCAATGAAATACACTCTGAATCAGGATGATTGTGTAATAGGAGTTAAAAATGATACAAAAGGACTTACTCAAAATAAAAAATTGTTTCGGAATGGGGAATTATGTGCATTTGAATACATCGCCTCACGTTTGTTCTGCCCAATAACAGAAGAGTTTGAGACATTCAAATTTGCATGCGTGCGATGCAATCGTTCGATCAACAAGGAACCAAAACCGGCTAACATCACTAAATCAAAGATTCATCATTTTCGAGTTTTGACAGTTTCAAAACTAGTAGAGTGTTTTATAGCAACAAAATTGATAAATGTCTAGCTGGAGCTATGGAACAAAACAATGTCTTGGTTTTGTCACCTTTTGAAAGGACTATACGATATAAAGACAAAAATGGGAAAAACTGTGTGAGACTCTACCCTTCCGACTATATGTATTGCGGTTTTTTCATCCTTCGAAACGCTTCTTGGATCTGTAAGAGTAAAGATTCTACAGATACTGTGTCTTGTAATATTCCAACGAAATACACTTTGGATCAAGAGGAATGTGAAATAGTTATTAAAAATAATACGGAAGGACTTACTCAAAATACAAAAATATTTCGAAATGGGGAATTATGTGCATTTCAATACACCACCTCACGTGTGATCTGTCAACTAAGAAAAGAGTTTGAGACATTCAAATTTGCATGCTTGCAATGCAATCATTCAATCAACGAGGAAACAGTTCCAGCTAACATCACTATCATCAATGATATCGAAGGTGTAAATGATATCAAAGGTGTAAATGAGGAATCAAATCCAGCTAACATCGCTAACATCAATGACATCAAAGGTGTGAATTCATCATTTTCGAGTTTCGACAGTTTCAATGTCAGCGAAGTATTTTATGTTGACGAAATCGATGAATGTATAGATGGAGTTATGGAAAAAAATGATGTGTTATTTTTTTCACCTTTTGAAAGGAGTATTCGATATAAAGATGAAAATGGAACAAACTGTGTGAGACTCTATCCTTCCAACTATTTACATTGCAGTTTTATTATCCCTCAAAACGCTTCTTGGATCTGCAAAAGCAAAACTTCTACAGATATTCTGACCTGTAATACGCCAACAAAATACACTCTGAATCAGGAGGAATGTGCAATAGGGGTTAAAAATAATACGGAAGGTCTTACTCAAAATACAAAACTGTTTTGGAATGGGGAATTATGTGTATTTGAATACAACACCTCACGTTTGATCTGTCCACTAACAGAAGAGTTTGAGACAACCAACTTTGCATGCGTGGAATGCAATCATTTGACCGACGAGAAGCCGAAAATAGCTACTATCATCACTAACATCAATGGTATTGAAAGTGTAAATTTGTCATTTTCGAGTTTTGAAAGTTTGAAGTCTATTCAAAACAAGATTATCATCAGTATCACATGTCAAGGAGATAACAAAGACAAATGCGATCCCAAGGTTATATATATATAACTTTAGTTGAAGCATGTTAACCAAAGTCCACCAAAATGCAAGACAGTTAACTCTAGATGATGAAAGCATAAACTAGGTTAAAAGTCTCTCTCTCTGAATAACAATGAAATATCAAATCTATTTTCTATTATTCCCAATCCTAAGCAGTTATTGTCTTGCAACAGAGATTCAACCATTCACTTTATCTCAAACAGCTTCCGGATGTTTCTGGGGAATTCTTAATATGGAAGCGGTTAATTCAGTAACTCGTATTTTAAGGAAAAACTTAAAACATCGTATATATGGACTCACATGTTTCATGGAACCTGCTCACCTACGTAGAAGCTGTGACACTCATGATATGTGGCCTCAACACTACTTTGTTTGCAAAACCGATGAAGCTTTGAATTACATCCGTTTATACGATGAAGGATTACTAACTACGACTCGAAGAACAACTCCAACAACAACCACTGCAACTTCACATACAACAACCACCACAACTCCACAGACAACAACAACAAAAACTACAAACAAGTCAGTAGTTCCAGCTTTATCACCATCAATTCCATCTCTTCCACAAGCTCTGGGTTTAGTCGATTTAATGTTGGAACACCCAAGCCCTACAAACTCTACTATATACAATTATGAAGAAACCGAAACTACTACTGATTGCGTGTGTGATAGATACATCATATGCGAAAACAATTCAGTAGCAATTACAAATTAAACACCACTGATTTATAGAGTTTTTATTTATAATGATTTGGAGGATTTTCAAAACTTTCTCTGTCTGTATCGGAAGATAGTAAACTTAAACTTGAAGAAAATCTTCTCATCATCATTGAACCTGAATGTGATGATATTTCTTGTAAAGTCATCAAAAACTTTACAAATTAAAAAGTTTTTATAGACTTTAACACTATATATTCAACCTATCACACTTTATTATGATATCTATTTTATTACATTCACCAGTAAGCAAATAATGTAATACTTATTATGTAATAATAAAACTATAACAATAACTATAGCGTTGTAGATAGTTATATCATATGCAAAAACAATTCAGTGACAATTACAACTCCATCTTCATCAAAATGATGTCATATGAATTCGAATTATGTAAAATGATCAAAAATTAAATGCCATACATTCAAAACTTAAATGCCATACATTCAAAATCTATATGCCGTATAAGTTCAAATCAAGTAAAAAAATAATCAAAACTCAAATGCCACTTAAATGCCACTCAAATGCCACTCAAATGTCTCTCAAATAAAATACAATATAAACTCGGCGAATTCATCCAACGCCGTAACTCATTGCATAACCCCCAAGGTCAGATCCACAAAACAACACTTGGTAGGGAGATCTGCTCATATATTACTACTCACAACCTTTCCGCCATAGAATGCTATTCGCTCACCGTCGTTGCTCGTTATAAGCATTTGGATGATATCGCTATTCAGTGATGAAGAGTTGACGTAGTTTGGGTTTGTAGACTCTTTGTACACAACGGCGTTCTTCTTACCTTGTACTGTTACCACACCTAAAAAAGGTATATTCGTATTGCCTACCATCCTATTGTCAACAATATTGAAATAGACGTACAAAGAGGTAAGTCCAAAATTTTTATCAGGGGATGTAGCATTGTTGTATCTACCTTGGAATATGTAGTTTTCCCAGTCGGTTCGAATCCAATGATGTATCATAAGTCTGTAGAAAAGCTCAGTGTGGTATCAGGATCGTTTTTAGTTAGTAAACTCGTGTTGGTTACCTTGTTGTAGGAGATGGCAAATGCTTTTTCTAAATTATTTTCATGCATTCTCGTTTCTATAATCCCATCCAACTCTTCCACACTATCGTATCTCCCATTACCAATTAGGTTGAAAGACTTTTCTCTTCTACCGGACGTAATCATCTTTTCCAGGCATATTTCACTTTCGGTGACATTTTTCCAATTATCAGAGTACAATATATCGAGCAGAGCTATTTCCAACTTACCATCAATTGTATGCAACTATTTACATAGTCTCACTGTAAAATTGGATTTGGTGTTATCGGGAAACTCTCCAGCACTGGAGTTTGAGGGTAAAGTTACCAGCATCGACATTTTACCAACTTGTGGTGGCTAGAACATGCATCCGTTTCTTATAAGCTATTCATCCACCCACTAGTTGAACTCTTCGCCGTATCCCAACCACTTAAAAGGTATCTGAATTTTACGCCTCCTTGATCTTCTGCCCAGCATGTTTTCGATTCTAAAATTTGTAGGTTTTTTTCACCTTTTGCAACTCGTTTTCGTAAAAGGTACCATCAATCATCTTTTCAGCCAAATACTTTACCATGTATATGAAAGGTTTTTTATGGGTTAGCACATTGGTAATTATAAAGATCTTGATGGTCCAATTCAAAGTGTATCCTCTCTCAAATGCCCCTCTTGCCTTGTTAATTCTCACGTAATCCCCAACTTTTAACTATGGTTCTTTAAACAAACTGTAATTACTTTTTTCACACACTCGTTTCTACACAAGCTCCTAGTTTTGAAAATTTACATCATGAACGGTATTGTTGTGTGGCATGACCATATCGGGTAAAAAAACAATGTGTCTGTCGTCATCTTTGAATGTCAGATATTGGTAAATCTTCCCTTTCAAAGCCCCCTTCAAACGTTCCACAATTGATTCCTTTATTATCTCATTATCTGTTGTAAAGCGTTTGATTTTTTCTCCGTCAGAAGACTTTTGACATTAACATAATCAAACTCTTTACCTTTATTGGATTGTGAAGCCTTGTAGTTTCCTCCAACCAGTGTCATTCTCAATCCTTTGGCTACAACTTCGTTGGTTTTGGAGTTGAGTGGAACAGGGAAACCTTTTCTAGATAGAGAATCAACAGCTGTCAGTAAAAATGTTGTGCTATCGTTTTCTTCTTTTCGATAATGCACATCCATCAAATCTACTAGACTCTGCTCTCCTATTCCAGCTACAACTGTAGGTCAACGCTTAAACTTGGTCGTAAATTTTTTTGTGTAACATGTAGGCGTCCTCTCCACTCAGCCATTTGAAAGTTAATTTGTTCTCCTTCTCATTTCTACGAGCTTTCAGCAAAGCTCTAACTTTCCATGGAGACGTATGTAATCGGGGATTGTAATACAGCTTTTTTAACTCATTGACGTCTATTTCAAAGTGCCTGGAATGACCAAAGATTTCTGCTCACGTTTTGTTGTTGTGATCTGCTGACAGTTGTGATTCCTTGATCCAATAGCGAGCATTAAAATCTGCTGTAGTTTGTGTTTCCCTAGTTTATCCTACCACCACCGCTTAGAACATCTCACAGCAAAGTTTTGGAAGTCATAAAAATTCAACAGATCTCTCGGATTTTGAGTATGTCCACATCTGAGTTGTACTTACCAATTTCATTCAATCGCTCCAACAATCTGACATCAATCGCTCGATTGCCTTTCTTCTCAGAGAATTAAATGACAGAGTTGTCTCCTCCAGTTTTGTTGTTATTCTGTAGTTTTTGGCTGAAATTATTTTTGCTGGAAAATTTTTTTTACTTAAAATGTTTGTTTCCATTTGTACTACCATTACAATCCACAGTTTCTTTGTTTCTGTGAATACTCTTTTGTTCAAAGCATTTTGTGTATCATCAAAAAATTTGGGATGGAATTCCCTCAAAGTTGTTAACCCCCAGAGCGACAATTTTTGGTGAATACACACTTGATGAGTTGTAGTTTCATGAGTCAACTGAGGCTTCCTGACTATCTCTGATACTTTGACCGGTGTTGCCAATGATTTATCTTAAATTTAAGTTCACACCACTCCTAATCAGCAAAGAAAGCAGTGGTTTTCAAGGTCATTCCTTGATCGTTAAACATGATTCATCATTTTGGTATGACTATTTTTTCAGTTCAGCAAACCGCCAAGGTAATCCGCATTTTGTTTCACAAAAATTCACTTGCCTCACTACTTTTTCCAATTTTCCAATTTGTTGTCTAAACCTATTATTGCATTCATTGACAGTTCACAAGCTTGGATTACCTTGCTACACTCGATGCACTGACTGAATCTATTTTCCCCACTGGTTTCATTCGGACACTGAAGGATCATATGTCCAGTTTGAAGTTCAGTTATAACAAGATGCTTTTAAACTTGACTCAATAAAAAAGTTTTTAGCATCTCCAAACAAGCTCAGTTTGTTGAAATTTAATTTAATTTTAAAATTGTTCCTCCTTTAGATGTCAGTGCTCTGCTCAGCTGATTATTGTAGGCTCTGCTCTGCAATGATAACTACTTATTTATAGCTTGAAATTTCCAGAGGTCATAGTTGGGTATGCGTCGCTTACAATCCACATGCAATAATTACAGGCATCATCTAATACAAAACTTTCACAGATACCGGAAGATTTTCATTGAAGGACTTCTCTAACAGCATCAGATGACAAAAATACTGGCAACAATAAATCAGTGTTTCAGAACAAAAGTCTGACGATATAGCAGCTGTACTTATGGAAAGCCTTTCACTTTTCTGTAGGACTATTGTAATGGAAATGGGCAGTGTGGCTTCCCAAATGAGACCAGTGCAACTATCTACTAGCACCATTACTACTACTATGTACATTCTACTAACGCCTACAAGGAATTACGCTTGACTAGGCACAGTACGTGCCCCCTGGGAATGGTCCACCGCCCAAGAAACCGCCTTTCAGCGGCTGAAAATTGCTATGGTCCGCGCTCCTGTCCTGGACTACTCTGATCCCAAGTTGCGGTATACCTTAGACACCGACGCTAGCGATGCCGGTGTAGTAGCTGTGCTATCACAAGTACAGGAAGGTGGAGAGCGAGTGATCGCTTATTACAGCAAGATCTTCAGCCCACAGGAACGCAACTACTGTGTGACACGGAGGGAGTTGCTGGTGGTAGTGAAGGCTGTCAAGCACTTCCGTCCTTATCTCTATGGTCAGCACTTTTGGCTTCGGACCGACCATGCTTCCCTGTTATGGCTATGTCGCCGCCGGGAACCCACAAGTCAGGTGGCTAGCTAGCTCGAGTCGCTCTCAGAGTTCAAGTATACCATCGAACATAGGAGCGGACCCCCTACACGGCAACGCAGATGGGCTGAGTCGCAGGTGCCCCTCAGCGTGCAGACAGTGTGAGCATATCCAAGAGAGAAACAGCGAGCCCTCTAAAGCAAAAGTCCAACAGGAATTGAACACTACTCGCTCTGCCTCTCAAACCACCCCCCATACGGTTCACTTCGTTCAGCCAGACGCCGACCTTGTCCAGGCTCAGAGTGAAGGTAGTCATGCTGTAACTGTCATCTATCAGGCAGTGTCTACACAGCCCCCCTCACTAAAGAGCAGTTGGAGCTCGGCAGCCAAGAGTTGATAAGGCTGAACAGTTGCATTGGGGCTATGAGACTCTGGACAGATGGTGTGCTGGAGCTGCAGGTCTCTCCTTTCCGCTGCTCCCGTTGGTGTGCGGTCTGTCCGGCAGGCTTACGTGGCCACACAGTCTGGCAGACCCACTTTTTTGCACACCAAGGAGTGAGCAAGACATTGAAGCGCCTCCGGCTCACCTGGTACTGGCCAGGGATGACGCAGATGTACGCCAACTGGTCAGGAGCAGTGAGGTCTGCCAGAGAGCCAAGAGCGGTGGCACCAAACCCAGTCCCGGCCGCCAGCGCATGTATGCTGGCCGCCCCTGGCAGAGGTTAGCCGTTGATTTGGTGGGTCCTTTCCCTGAGACGGAGCGTGGCAATGCCTGGATCCTGGCGTTGACTGACCCCTTCACCAGGTGGCAAGATGCTCTGGCCCTACCAAATGCCATGGCTCCAGTGGTAGCTAGTGCTCTGGGCAAGCAGGTCTTCTGCTATATGGGCATCCCTGAGCCGATGCACAAGGATCAGGGGATTTAGTTCATGTCTCACCTGATGCAGGAGTTGTGTGCTCTGTGGGGTATAGAGAAGACCCGTACCACTCCCTACCACACCCAGGCCAATGGGCTTGTCGAGAGGAATAACCGGGTGCTAGGTGATTCTCTCCGGTCCCTGCTCTTAAAACGCAGTCCAGGCGACTGGGACTTGCTGATCCCTCAACTGACGAGGGCCTTCAGAGTCACCCCTCATTCCACTATGGGTGAAACAGCCAACTATATGATGCTTAACAGGGACCTGCAAATGCCAGATCAGGTGTCCCACCATCCCCATCTGACTGATTGCATGCCAGTGCACGAGCACTCCCAGAACCTCAAGTTGAGACTGGAAGAAGTGCACGAGGCCTTGAAAGAGCAACAGATGTAAGTTAGAGCCGAGGAAGGAGAGGAACTTGATTTATACATGGCTGGAGACCAATTATGGTTGGAAAACCGTCATAGACGCCGTGGGGAGAACCCCAAGCTACAGGCCAAATTCATCGGCCCCTTTGAGATAGAGGAGGCATATGACAATCACACCTATCTTATCAGCAGACATGGCCAACAGTCTGTACAGAATAAATGTCGCCTCAAGCCTTATTACCCAAGCATAGACCCCCGGGGACAAGCGCCGGCCACCATTGAGCCAAGAAGACGCCCCAACATCCGTGGATCCCGCACAAGGAAAACACCAACCACCTTCCTGCCCGACCCCATGCCACAGGAACTAGACTCGTTCCTTCCACCTATGAGGAGAGAGGCCAGTTTTAAGCGGCTGGACGAGTTGCCACTTGCCGGCCTACCAGCTGCCCACGACGAGCGGGACATGAATCTGCCAGGTGGCACAGCTAGTGACAATCAGGCCGCACCAGGGGTTACCTCCCCAGCTACGGAGGTACTCCTCAACCAGATCCTGAATGGAGATCGACCTGTTAATCCACTTAGACGGCGACCGCACAGGAATGTTGGTCTACTTACATGGTATGGGCAGCCTGTGTGTCACTCAGTTACTACTACCCAAAGTAGATGGCAATAGGGCCATACTCCGTGTCTGGTTTTGTACTATGGGACATACTCTGTATGTGTCTCTTGGACCACAGGTTGTAGTTGACGGTCTCTTTGAGGCTCGTGAAACTTATTTAATCCCCTAGTGCCAGTTGGCAGGGTTTAACCATATTTATCCTCTTCGCACATGGTTTTGTGCCTTGGGACATGCTCCGTATGTACCCCCCGGACTACAGGTCGTAGTTGACGGTCTCCTTGAGTCTTTTGAACTTATACATTCACTTATTTATCCCTGGGCTCCTATTCTTCTGGCCACCCTGTACTTGTTAACCATCAGTACGGAAGTGCCGATCGTTGAAGGGGCCTATTTAATGGAAATTGACAGTGTGGCTTCCCATATAAGGCCAGTGCAACTATCTACTAGCACCATTATTACTACTTTGCACATTCTACTAACGCCTGCAAGCAATCACGCTTGACTAGGCACAGTACATCTAACTACACGCTTGCACTAGACAAGGCCTAGCTGGCTACAGGTGTCAGTTGCTTCCCGCCTTGAGTCACATGACACTCTTCTATATATATACTTATCTATGCATTTTATGTTGTGCCACTACTACTAGCCAATCACATACTTTATATTTATCTGTTTTGTTGCTTTGCTATATAAGCATTTGCATGCAGCCCAGTGGGCAGACGCATAGGAGAATTTAACGACACGATAGCAGCAGTAGCTTGGACTTAGCTAGCTGAGAGAGACTTGTGGTTCGTCGCCAAGAAGCCTGATACACTCGGCCCTTTCTCCAAGAGCCGTTCATAGGATTACTGATACCTACAGGAGGACGATCACACCTGAAAATCTTGGAGTACACACCACAGACTTAGGGACCGAGTAACATTAAGAGTATTTGCGACCTGTTCGTCGAACAAAATACAAAAAAATGAGAGGTGTTTGTAGTTCAATATGTCGCGTAAGCAACGTAACATTAGTTTAGAACAACATAATATTCAATGAAATGTTATAGTTTGCCGAACAAATCATAAAGAAGATAACTCCCAGTTTTCAAAATAATAAATAATAATGAAATTTGAACTGCTACATACTGGAATAGCTCGTCAAGCTGCCCTTTAATTTAGTAAATCTTGAGCGCTTACATTACTTTGATTTATTTTTCAAGGATACAAAACCGGTCTATGAAAATGAAAAAAATCAACTCGCTCATTATTATTTATTTAGTGTTCAGTTTCATTCGCGACCTACGAACAATACAAATAAATACTTGATGATCATTTTTTTTATTCAGTGAGCTACTTTCTGTTGACCCACGAGTTCCGAACAAAATGATTATTTATTGAATAAATTTATTGCCGATCTAATTATTTTCATTGCAATGTGTTCGGCGAACAGAGGTCGCGAATACTCTTACTATTACCTCTCTTGACACACTAAGTGTTCAGTTTTGTGCGTTGCTTAGAGTAGACATTTTAACTGTGATAATAAATCACTACTTTCACGTTCAACTATACCAGTTCTGTGAGGCAAGTTGCCTAAGAGAAATTGTGATTGCTATTTAAGCGATCTCTAGTACATGCCAAATAAACAACCAATACAGCATTGTCACTCTGTTGCCGCGCTACCAACCCAACAGAAACAAGTGCCAAATCTAGCTTATCTTGCAGTGCCTGTGATAGCTACCCTAAGTACGGAGAAAAATATTACATTATTACATTGTTAGCGCTTTGATTGGCAGCCAACCAGCCAGTTGATGTCAAACAACTAACTTGCAGTACACAGTGATGTGGTTTCCACACAGAGGTGGTGACTCAATCAACTCAAAAGCTATGGATGTCATGATCTGGAAAGATAGTAATTGTTAGTTGACTGGGCTGGTGGTCTATAGTTTTTATCAGCTTTCTCCATAGTTTATCAACAATAACTTTTTACCAAACATCGAAGAGTTTTGTCACTATGCTGCTAATTACGTCAGTCAAAAAAGCTACCGTCAATCGATCTAACATTGATACTGACAGCTTTGTAGCATTTCATATTTTGAAAGGTTCAACGTACAGTAACTACAATACAGCTATCGATGGAGAAAATGCATGTAACTAGTGTTGTATGTTGTTTAAGTCAACTTTGCTTTTGAAAGATACCTTTAACAAGATAAAGTTAAAGTTTGCTGAGAACAGTGATGTTTTAGCTGTTATACATGTAAAAGCAAAGAATATTGTCACTTGCTGGGCGCTAGTTAACGAATGCTATATTCACATAATCTAAGCCCAGTCTATATGACTGATAGCAATCAAACCAGAGCCCACTGTATGCTTGTTCCAGTGTGGTGATCAGAAAATAATTGGTTTACATTAGGCTTTTTGTCCCAAAGAATCCTACCAGAGAAAAAAATTAGAATATTTGATGTTCTTTTTTACTGTTTAAAAAATAAAAAGTAAAAAGAAAAAGATGTAAATGCAGAATACTGTTTGTTTGATCAACTAAAAATGTATTAACAATGATTAGTTCACTCTGGTGATGAAAGTTTGTGAAGTGAGTAAAAATTTTCTTTGAACGGGCTATTGTTTTCAATGTGCCTTCTAGTCAACGGTGTGAAAGTCAAAACGCCTGCTGGAAAAAAGTTTATTGCAGCTCATGAAATTCCTAATGTTTTCTGACTTTATTAAACACGTGCTTCAAAATTTGTTGCACAATTTTACTGCTTTGAATTTTTTAAGAAAAAAAGGACCAAATACCAAAAAATTTTATCAAATTAGGTTACTAAAATAAAATAGTAAACGTTTTTCCATGTAAGGAGTAAGGAAAAATAACTCCTATGTAAGGAATAGGGTTAAACCATTTAACTCACTGCGTTCTTCGTTATACTAGATACTTTTGTCAGACTCTTCTGAGTGATCCATTTCACCTCCCTCATCGGCAACAACCAAGCTATCGAACAGCAGTAAGTCATCGTCGGTATCAAACAATCATGTTATTATTGGAAGTGTCTCACTAGCGTCTAACGCAGAGGTAAAGGAGGTAGATTCACTAGGTAATAGGCTGAAAATCTTCGCATCAATAATCATGCTATTTGCCAAAGGATATTTAGGTTGTGTCTTTGGCTTCTTGGTGGGAGACCAGTTATTCATTCGTTTTCTGCATCACTCAAATACCTACTCATGCTTTGAATCTTTTCATCTAACTATTCGTACTCGGACAAATCTGATTCATTCGTGTTTCCAGCAAAGCATTTTGCCTTCTCTTCCTATCTCTCACCGTTATGCCTTTCATGGAATTATAATACAATGAAAGTGTGTTTTCATTTTCCTCTGTCACTACTTCATTTCCAGTTCTTTTCATTAATCTACTGTACTCGTTTTCAGACACTGAAAATTAACAGCTAGAAAATTTACAGGGTGAATGCTCATAAGCTTGGTTTTATTGATGACGAAACAGGTACAATAGGAGATATTACGTAGTCACAAAAACTCCCTCTACGAGTCTGAGTCAAATTTTCACGCTTTTCGTCAACTTTTTCTTTGGCAGTTAGTTTGCTTAGTTCCTTCTTGTAGTGCTGCAAATCAATAAAATGTTTTGATTTTAGAGGAAAATTACCTAATATGTTTTTACAGTTTCTATCAATGGCTGAAACAGATCAGAGTTGACCTTTATGACTATAGTGATTTTTCCTCTCAGACTCAGACCATCAAGAGCTAAAATAGCCATTCTATTTCTCATCAATCTTACTGAGAGATTCATCTTTGTCCTCCTCCTGCTACAGTTTTCAGCATTCCGGGAACAACTGAACTGATGATAAGACCTAGGAGGGAAGCTAGAAACCCTATTTTTCGAGAAAAAAAAATTATTATCGTTGATTTCCCAACCAGACTAGCAATATCATTTGCGCTTCGTTGCAACTGATTATACTGAGAAGGTGACAATAGTATGATTCCATTTATAATAGCTTTAGTGCGTTCCATTAGAGTCATACCAAGACTTTTTTGCATTAGCTATTACAGGCTTTTGACTTGAAGCTGATGCGATGTTGAGTGATAACAATAGCGTAGTATTTTTTCTTAATCTTTGTTGCAGAGATTTAGTCATTGTATTACCAATACGTGACACAGTTAAATAACAAAATACATCTGGGATGAAACGAATAGTAATTGTATTTATACGCTTTTACTTTGGTGCATATATTATCATAGGTTCAGTCAATGTAAAGCTTCCCAATAATCTGTGTTGATTATCCATTCGCTGAGTCGTGTCTACAGGTAGAAAGGAGTTTGGTCCCTTCTTCGCTTGTTCAAAATCCTCTTTGTAAATATTTTATTTCCACGGGAAAGCATTGCGGAGATAAATCGAAAATGTAAGACGCATCTCTAGGGTCTTTTAAAAAGAACACAGTGACTATTCAAGGAAAGTATACAATTTTTTTTAAAAAACAGAGTTTGAACAACAAGAAGGACACTTATGTTCAAATAATGTCTACGTTTTTGTATACAAAGCATTGGCATCGGCGTCACCAGAAACTTCATCCTACAAGTCATCAATCATCTGTTTTGTCCATCTTTGGAAAAACTCATCGTCAGATCCATCATCCCCTCATGTCACTCCGAGTACATTGTAAAAGGCTTATTGATGGGCTCCATGGCAGTAATGTATTTCCACCGGTGGAGAATCAGCTGTAGCATGACTAGTTTCAATTGTTCGTAAAATAGCTGGCATCTTCCCTGAGTCATTGGCTCCCGCAACCATCGCTGTCAAGAGAGAATGCATCCTCGCGTCATGCTTCTCAGCATTAGTATTAATAATAAAGGAATTTTCATCATCAGAAAAAAGTTTTGTTTTTGATTCGATCGGGAGAGCTTTTCGCTTTTTCTATTTCCTTGGCAGCATTTTCATCTATACTAAACTCAAAAGTGTAATCAAAATTGGAAAATCATATGATAAATGCCAAGATCATCATAACCAGTAAGTACTTTTTGTTTCAGGCTTGGCAAATAATCCACAATGTCACTGGTAGTACTGTAACGGTTTTCACCGTGTAATGCGAGAAATACTGCCACAGGTACTGCAAGAAGCTTTGTGAGTGTACCTAACTGTGTGATTTAGTGGTAGCCGTGGCTACAGAGTGCAAGGCCTGAGTATCTTTTTGTATGAGACGAGAAAGGATGCTGATTATCAGCAGTCACAATGGTAGTCGGCAACCGACCAAACTGATCTCAATTGATTGAAAGTGTGAACAAAATCTTTATTCTCCACTTCTTTAATACTCAAAAAGTTGCTGTTAGAGGTAATTGCAGAGGTAATAGTACTGTCTCTGAAATACTGTTGTCCGTACTGGTAGGTAGGCGTCTTCTGGCGAAGTCTTTAGCTGGGGATTCCTACGAGAGTCCAAGCGTCTTCTGTACACTTGTGGGATCTTCTCTGTTGTAGTCTGAACCTCTCTTAGCTGTCTTGCTAACGCTAAGCACGCACAAGTCCTAGGCAGTCTCTTACAATATAATGTCTGAGCACTACTACTAACTGAATAATAATGGCCGGCTGGGCTACAAGCAAGTGCCTATAAATGAGCAACAAAGTCACAGAAGTGTATAAATATATGATTGGCTAATCAAGAGTAAACAAAGCAGCATGGGCCTCAGTAGTAATATATGAGCAGATCTCCCTACCAAGTGTTTTTTTTGTAGGGTTAAAATCTGGGGCGATGCAATGGGTTACGGCGTTGGATGGATTCGCCAAGTTTATATTGTATTTTATTTGAGGGGGCATTTGAGTGGCATTTGAGTGGCATTTAAGTGGCATTTGAGTTTTGATTGTTTTTTTACTTAATTTGAACTTATATGGTATATAGATTTTGAATGTATGGCATTCAAGTTTTGATAATTTTTTACATAATTATATACATAACTCTAACTCATAGGGCATCTAAATTTTGAATGTATGGCATTTAAGTTTTGATAATTTTTTGTAATTCCATAAATACATTGATTAAAAATGAATCAATATATAATTATATACATTTATTACATAATAAGCAGGGGTAAATCTTCCCATATAATATAGCTAGAGTCAGTAAAGACTAAGTAATAGAAAGCACTAGGTCTTGTAATGATAATCAATGCAAAGTCTTTTCCTTTACATCGCATCTTAAAAAATCCTCAAATGAGCTCTGGTAACATGTCTGACAATCATACCAAAGAACACTTTTATTTTTCGGTTTTCCCTTTCTACCCAAATATACAACGTTAAACGGAGGGGGGTAATTATCACAGCTGAAGTTTTTAGCTATTTCAACTGGACAAAAAAGTATTTTGGGTTCGAGTTCATTTATATCTGAAGGATCATGGTAGCAAACTTGAGAATATCTACACTTCTCCTTACTTGATGGATGTATCACACCAGTCACTCGTATAATGCTTGGGATAGGAAGATCTTCAAATGTTTTGCAAACCGGAACTTTTGGTGAGTCAATCACTTGAGAACCTTTAGACTTTTCTATGAATCAATATATGGTTATATACATTTATTGTATAATAAGTAGGGAAAATCTCTCCATATATTATAGTTAGAGTCAGTAAATAGTAAGTAATACAAAACAGTACAACTTGTAATGTCAATCAATACACAGGCTTTTTTATACATTCATTCGTGTATGGATAATTATGTGCATATTTATGACTATTTCTGTATAAAGTTTTGGAAAAACATCATCAAATTAGCTCTCTAGATGGTTAAATAATTGCAATAGAAAACATTATATCGAATTTTTTTTGACATTCTAAAATTTTGAGAAAATCATCAAATTAACCCTTTAGATGATTAAAATTTTACAGTAAATTTTGCATAATACAAAGCACTATAGCTCGTTTCATCCGCTTGAGGCTACATGTTGTCAGCATTCGATATTGAGTTTACATACCATCAACACCAAGCTGTTCATCAAAATTTTGTAATTCGTTTTCTAGGAATTCCTTAAGAACTTCATCCTCATTATTCATTTTTGTTAGCTCCTCATTGGAATTTGTTTGTGTGCAATACTGTTCCCAATCACTAGCGTTGGTTGAAGAAATGAAGACAACATTGTGGTATGAAATAGGATTTCCATTCTTACTCTGTTTTTTCCTTTGTAAATCATCACACCAGGTGCACATCTTTTAGCTTCCTCGTTGTATCTGATTGGTAGTAAAAGTGTTCTCGTCTCTCTTTTTCCATCTTTTTCAGTGACATAGCGAATGCAATTTACAATGGATTCTTCTCCATTGAATCGGAAAGAAATGAATCTTTCTACAACTTCGATGTAAGCAAAAATGGAACATTCTTTGAAATTGCTGATATACTCGATGTCGTAAGCGAGTTTGAGTTCTTCTTCACTCATTTTTCTCAGTTTTTCAGCTTCAGCAGTAGCTTCCATTGTGGGTTAAGCGTTTGGGTGCTGATACGTTTGACATTGTAGTAAGTAGTCTCTGGTCTTTTTGAGTTTTCCATCTCACCCAAGTACAAAATGTTGAAAGGTAATGGGTAGTTATTAACATTGAAGCTTTCAACTACTCTACTTGGGCAAACAACTTTCTGAAAATTCGCTCCAGTTGAATTATCAAGATAGGTGAGAATGTAGTAATTTCCGTATGCACCAGTACTCTGTTCAATAGAAACGATTTGCAAAAACTGATGGAACAGGAAGTGATGCTAGTGTAAGAAACCCTCCAATCTTTTTCAAATCACA
>CALYOO010000631.1:0-19157 GCA_945261195.1 Cryptosula pallasiana
TACTAGAAAAAGCTGCCAACACCAGGTAATTTGACTTAATTCATTTCACAATGCTTAACCATTATTTTCAGTGGGTGTTTATTTATGAAACTGGTTTTTGACAATTCACTTCGGAAAGCTATTATTGGCAACATATTTTGTAGAAGAAATTGCAATTTCAAAAGTTTCAAAACCCGCAACTTCCTTGAAAGAAGAGATATTGCCTATAAATATATAAAACTGATTAGTTTTCTTTTATTACATATAGCAGCTATCGGTTTTGCTTCATACTAACAAAACAAATAATCATGTGAGCCATGTGCATTAAACCATTATTCAAAAGAAGTTTATGGCACACTCAGCCAGTTAGACTGAGTTTTCGCTTACAAACCTTAAAAATTCTATTGTCTGGGCATTATAGATAAAAATGGCACTCGGGCTATTGGTTGTGAACGGAGGTTCAACTCATAACAAAGTTCATTATAAGCTATGGTGGACGCTGCCAAACAGCAGTACAAATACTCAAGAGAGATAGGAACATGCCGCTTAAAATGCAATAGCTTGTCCCAACATCATATTAATTTATATGCAACGTGTGGCTTAGCGGGTAAGAATTGTTTCACAGTTCTGTCTATGTTGTGACATACTGTCACATGGACTATTCACATTATTTAAAAATATAAATATTCTCATATTTTGATAAATAAAACCGACACGAAAGACTCCTATGCTTCATATACAAACTTTACACTTATATACATCTGCATGTAGAGATCATAAACTAATATATACACATTTGTAAAATTCAATAAAAAAGCGAATACAAGATCCTCCTATATGGTATATGTATACTTGACACCTAGCATATGTTATTTACCAATCAAATAAAAACATTTGCAAATTTCAATAAACAAGCTGAACAATGAAGCTTCCCTTGTGGAATTTGTATTCCACCTACCTTATTCTGCTTGCAAAACCTAGCTCACAATACACGCAGCTCTATTTGTATACTTTGGCGGATTTTATTGTTTACCAAAAGGCACCAGTTTGAAATCAAATTTTTTTTAAAAATTCAAATTGTATTACCTTAAATTTTCTATCAGCTGATATTTAGTCGAAGCAATGGAATATATCTCCTGTTGCACCAGTGGCTTTGTTTTTGGTCACCATTTTTTGCAAAATTATGCTTGGTTCTGTGCAGCAACAGCTAATATATGTATAGTCAAATAATATTTTTCGTATCTTGATTTTGTTGATGATTTGTACAATCTGTTATTCCTTTTCTATCTTAAGTTTTGATGCTTCTTTCCACTCTCATGGACATAAATGCAAGACTTTGCATGTTTTTTCTTTCAGAAAGCAACCACCAAAATTTTGTTTTTTCAAGGACTGAATCAAAATTGAAACTTGGGTTACAGTCTAAAGAAAATTGTTCTCAGAGTTTGGTGTTACTGTAGTTTAGTTTTCTGACTGAAGCAGATACACTATTGTCTTCTAGCTACTAATCTGTTTACACCATAGACAATTATGCAACTTTTCATTTCTAATTACAAAAGCTGTAGTAGGTGTTAGACATTGAGATGTCTCACTACACTGCACTGTAATCTCCTCAAATAACAACAACAAAAGACAGAACTAAGTACTGCCTCAATTCAAAAGCTCACAATGAAGTATCATTGTGGAAAACATTTTCAATTTGAAGAGAAAGGAGTCTGCACCTTAGTCAGACCAGGAGTCCATGGCACTGTGAGCACCTAAAAATATTTTTCAATTGCGGCATAAAACAGTAAGTAGTCAATTCTTTGTTCCAAAACTTTTATGTAGGTTCTTAGTTTTGTATTACAATTTAGTGTGATATATTTTCGAAGTTTAGAGATCTTGAAATCATATAAATGTGGTTTTTTATCTACCATCAGGTAAAAACGTTGTTAGAGATTGTCCAAATAGCTAAGGTTGTCTTACAAGATGCGGTTACTTGTGCTGCGGAATATCTTTTTTGTAGGCTTATAACTGTTGTAGGTTTCTACCACTATGTCACGATACTGCAGGAAAAGCGCAAATGAAACGGTATGTTGCTTTTGTTAGCAGCCCAGATTTTTTAGGCTGACGGCTCCATAAATGTAGAGAAAATGAAGGATTACATTAGCCTCAAATGGAATTTTCAGACATGTAACCTAATTTTTAATGAATCAATTTCCCTTGAGCAAGCTATTTCAAGCCGCACAGTTTGTAAACATTCATTTTTTGAACTGAGCTGAATTTTTGAGCCCGGTTTTTTCTAAACATTCTGAATTCTGCTTAATTTTTTATTTGCTATAAATAGTTTACTCAAAAGTGTCCATTTTATCAGAATATGCATTGCTTCTGAGGACTAACTGATCTCCAAAGCAGTGACTCTTTTGGAATCTGTTCAACATATTCAAATTTTTCACGTTAAAAAAATTTAACTTGAAGCAGTACTTGCTAGTATTTTTGTTACTTAACCATTTTGATTGTTTTAATTTTGAAGCTTTGGTTAACTTTCAAAAAGTTTGCATTGTGCGCTTAGATTGGAAATTACAGTATTTTGAACAGCAAGTTGCCTGTTTCTGTAGCACACTTTTTCCTGTTTCTTATTGTATGAGAAGATTCAGGAAACAAAATTTTTAATATCCAAAAATTGTTGTTAACTTGATTTTGCCCCAATTCCATTTGAATAATCATTGTTCAAATATTGTCATTTTTCAACATTCATGTGCATCACATAGGAACTAGAAGTGGGGATGAGTGTTGCTGCAAAATGGTTAGATAGAGTTTTTTACCAAGCAACTATCACATCTATTTTATCTCGTGGGAACAAAGTGAGAGTCAAGTATGAGTTGGACAATGTGGAACACACCCTTTCAGCAAGTGACATTACAACACAAGAAATCAACAGTGAGTGTACTTTTATGAGCGACGGCTTCAAAGAAAAATAACTGATATAAAATGTTTTTGTTATCTGGTCTGACACACAGCGCTCTAGATATATAAGAAATAGGTGCAACACTTTGTCGGTTCTATTCTATGTGCAAGACAAATTTTCTTCTCATATCACACAGTATTATAAAAAAGATTTTAATAATACACATCAACTTATCTTTGAGTTCGAGGCATTGTAACTGTCAAAGCTCACCTTAAACTATCATTTAATGGTGATATGTGTAAAAATATGTATATGTAAAAATTATAAAACAATTGTTCAAGTTTGCTATAATTCGTTTTTACTAGTGAAACGATATCGAAAAAAATGCTTATTTTTTGTGAGTTTGCTCAGCTCACCTAAATGGTCCAGTTTCATTTTTAGCACTTATTAGCAGAAGAGTTCAGGGAGCTTTGCGACAAGACACGAGTGGCCTTGCACTTTCAGCGTGGAATGACGATGATGTTTGGATGGGTGAGACACATATTGATAAGGTTTTTGCCTTCAATGAACGCGAAACAAGCTGATTTTCGGCTCACTCAAACTTTAAAACTTCAACTTTCTGGTGCATGTAACAACTGGTTGTGCCCATTACGTTTAATGCTCTAAGTTTTAATCAAACATTTCTTATGTGTAATTTTCTTGATTCAACTGCTCTTCAGTTGCATTCAAATTTCAATATTGAATGTGGAAAATTTCATACAGGCAAGGATTGCGAATAATTTTTGTCTGTAGATTATGTTTGAGATACAAAGGCCTTAATTTGAGAACAAAAATGTAGAATTTTTGTTGTATATGCTAAAATATTGTGATTGGAACATCAAAGTAAGCGCTCAAATATTTTTTTTTTCTAAAGCCATACACTCATTCAGCAGAAACATTTTTCATCTGTAGTTGTGATGAGGTAATTGGTGTTTGATTCAATTGTACCATCAGAAATTTTTACAATCCTGACATAAAAGAGACAAAAGGTGTATTCACCGGTCAAATCGATGAACAGCTACTAGCATTTACATGTGAAGACCACATTGGTGGGCTATTATATTTTATCATTATCATAAAGTATTATATCTTTCGATGTGAATCAAGTTGTGGGGACAGTAAATTTATGCGTGCATAATAGAGAGCAGAGTTATTTTCACATGTGAAAGCGTTTCATCACGGACGCTTATCATTTCGTTAATTTTTTACTGGTACCGATAGCATGATGCTATGGGAAGTAGCAGGTAATGAGAACGAATCAAAAAATAATTTTACAATTGCCTGGATGGTAACATATATTTCAAAGTAACTCATGATTGATTAACAATAAAAATAACAATCGTCTTCGTTGTTTGAATAAAATGACCCTCAATTTCATTGTGATGATCAAGTTATTTATACTATAGAATTATCAGATAAAATAGTTAAAAATAGTGATAAAAAACAATAAGTATAAGTTATACTATTAACAAATAATGATACTGAGTATAAAGAGCTTTGAATTAAACGTCACTCACAGGGCTATGTGGACATTTTATGTGGTGGGTTGTTAGTGTTCCTGAGCTATGATAATGTCCCGCCAGTCAATTTATTTTTTCCATCGGGGTGGTATTTTGCAATTGACTTAAAATATTGCCACTGACCTATCCGCATTAAATTAATTGCAAAAAATACTCTCAATCTAATTTATTTTATGACTCAATCCTTCTGGGGATTACTCCTAATGTCTTGTTGAAGCGTTTTTAATGCTGTTGCAGATGACTATATTTCTACAATAGATGTAAGGTTATCAGCATGCGATGATATTTCAACGGTTACCATCAAGTGCTCCAGGACTTACAAAGGTAAATTCGCCGTGACGAGAAACTCAGTTTTTTGAGACCAATTTTATTTATGAGAAATGTTAGGCAGTACTACCAATCAATCACAAATAAATGAAAGACTATAACTATATGTTTCCATAAAAACAAGTTTTGATAAAACAATTTTTCTCACTAAACCATATTCTGTTGGCTTGGGACTCTTCACATTAATTTTCCGCATCTGTTTCTTGACATTGATCTGTTGAAATTTATAGGTACGTGGATGTCAATGACAACTTAGTTGTTATTTACTGTGTTTTAGAACGCAATAAGAAGCATAATCCAGTGATTCCGGTGACACAAATCACCTACACTACATGCTTTGTGGGTAAGTTGGATCAGACCTGATGTGTTAGTTATATTTTTGTGTGGTGGAATTGTTATTTGAATTTTAAATAAGCGATCACCTGATATGCTGCTGTTAGATCGAATACCAATGCATATAGAAGAAATAATAAGGAACTATTAGCATGAGTTTAGAAAGTCTCTTAATTGTACTAAAAAGATAGTAACACATGAATTTATTTAAGTGTGTCTCAATTGCTTACAAAAAAACTTAGTTATGAAATGAAATAAATGCAGAGTACCAATTAATTAAGGTATTGGTCCCAAGCATTTTGAAAGAAAAAACACATGTAAATGCCTTCAAGCTACATGCTGTAGGTTTTGCAAAAGCTTTCAATAGTCAACCGCTTAAACCTCTGTGCTATAAGAGATTTTTGCTGTTTCCAATGCTTGACAGAATTACAGCTTATGAGTCATTTATTCTAAGAAAACTTGTCATTCTGATTTCAGATGAAGAGCCTAAATTTCCAGGAGGATTGGTCGTGTGTGACAAGTATGCTTATACTATTTGGTCGAGACCGGAAGCAAAGCATAGTAAGTTGCATGTGTTTGGTCTCAGTCCCTTTAAAAACCTGAAAACAAGTACCGCATCATTAAAAAACATCAACACATTGTTCCATGCACCTGCCAATAATCATGCTTTTATGTAAAAGTACTATATTAGTGCTGATAGCATCTTATTAATGGTGATCAATTTTCTATTATCAACTTGAAATACCAAAGTAATGTAAAAACTGAAGATCATCTTTAGGATTTAATGAACTAACCGTTATAAACATTCGGACAATAAAACTTTCAGCTCCTTCAATACATAGATATGTTTTTTAGGCATTGGCTGCAGTTGAATAGAGTCAAATAAATATCTGCAATATCTGTTTCAATTATATTTTGCAAGTGGTTTGGTTGCAGTAAAATTCAGACTGGAAACTGCTCACGACTCGGTATTGCAAGATGTGATCATGGTTTCACCCAACGCAACATGTAAGTAACAAGTTACACTAAAATCACTATCACTAGGAAGAAATCAGAGTGCTGCAGAGAACATCAAAATTGAGTTTGTCTGCATGATCATTGATGACAAAAAAACTTTGTAATTGATGAGAATAATATTTATAGAACTCAGATAAGTTTTATTTGTGTAGTTGGCACCTCAATTGTTACCAAGCACTATAAACAATGAGAGATCATTTGTTTCAGAGATCAATTCTGACAGCAACTCGCATGTGCGTGTCTTAGAAAAAAAAGGGCTTACATCAAGAAGGTTATAACAGCGACTTAGACCCACCATATGAGGAGAGCGAGATGCCTTCCTCTGACAGTGAGGATGACTTTAAAAGTAAGCCGTAAGTGATCATTATACCGAAAAAAGTAAAAAAAAATTTATTTTAGACTCTAAGCCAAAAAAAAAAATTTGCTGCTATATTTTATAAAGCAAATTTGTCGTTCTTTACTGTTTCCAGTACCAAATTATACCAAAAAATCAATACCAAAATTGTTGTATACTTAGTTATACCTGCAGGCTCAATATGTAGCATATAACATGCCAACTTAAACCCCCAGGACTCAATGCATGACATATAATATGTCAAATTAAGTTTGCTGGTTCGATACCCAACATATCATAGGCCTACATATGCTATGGCTGAACATCCAAAAGATAATTTTTTCTGTCATTTCATTTGCTTATTGCCTTCATTGCTCACTACACTCTATAGTGTATTGACGTATAAGAAAGCTTGAGTAAAGACATGCTTCGCGCATGAGACTTTCACCTTCCAGTGTTAATGTAGTATGTGGCAAAAATTAAAAAGATGATAATCGCGCTTCATTGTATTATTTTTCTAATGCTAGAGCACTGTCAGACTTCTAGAGGGAGTGCTCAGTATCAGTCTTTGTATTCATCTGAAATATCAGTGTTTTTTTGCGGCTTCCATCTGCTTATTGTAATCTTTACTCATCATGGCTGATCAACTGTTTTTATACAGAGAGTGGTGAGTGCAAAGAAACTTCATCTGTTGACCAGACAGGTTCAGTGCCCCTGAAGGCGTATCAACAGTCGGAGGGTCCTACTGAATGCAATACTCTGGCTGTACCAGCTGCTTTGAGATGTATGTACTTACGCTGTGAATAGGATTGACATTTATTAAGTAGAGAGTATCTGTGAGGTAGACTTGGTAACATTGACACTCACCCTAATGATGGCTAAATACAAGTAGATTTTGTAAACAATCCGGTCTGAGCAAAAACTTTTGCACACAATCTGTGAATTTATTTGAGTTCAAGCATTTTACAGCTATCCTCTCGCTTCTACAAAAATCTGCTTAACTTAGTCTTGAAATGGGAATCTTTGACATTATTGCGCATAATCAAAATGATAATGTGAATGAACCAATAAACAACCGTTCGGTGATGACAATTTGCTGTTCAAACAAGTACCATACAAATTAATTCTTGTTCCTAACAAAAATAATTACCTGAAATCAAGTCATTGTAACTTCAATCTTTCAGTTATGGGCATTTAAAATCCATTTGTTTGAAGTTGAGCAGTTGGATGTTCAATGGCAATTTGTTATTTCCATTCTATCGGTCTAGGTTAAAATGAAAAACAAGTTGCAGTTCACTGTTATTTGTGAAGTTGCCACTAATACTACTCATTAACTCTTCTTTTGCAGACACTGAAATTAAGTCTCGCATGGCTAATGGTAAGTAGTACTACTACTGTTAGTTATAATATCTGCATATAAATTGACAGACTGAGTCACTGCTAGCAAAGCACTCTTACATCAAAGTTACTGCATTAAGGCTTGTAAAAATTCATGCTTATATTGGTTCCAATTCTATGATCAAAGTTTTACCCCTTTGATGTATTATTTCCTTATTTTGCAGTGACAGTCCCTGTATAGGCAAGTAATGAAGGCAAGAAAAACTACACTTGGCTGGATTACTGTTACGTCTGTGAAAAATTTATCAAGTCAAGAGTAAGCAGGCACTATACTGGGGTGCATGCCGATCAACAAGCAGTAAGAGAGATACTGAAGTGCTCTGGAAAAGAACGGCAAAACAAGTTGTTTTCTCTTCAGAACCTTGGCAACCTGAAACACAATACAGAGGTATGTGATGGAACTTGTTGGAGAAATAATTCATTTCAAACTTAAAACTTTTAATTTTATATTCATAGTTTCATATGCAACAAACAAAGTGCAGCTACTATTGCATTGTGATATAGACATTTATTTCATTTTCTTAATCCATTGATGAGCTGGACAAGTTTAAGCAGACCATCCTGCTGAACATAGTAATAACTGATGGAACTATACTTTTTCGTAAAACCTTGGTAAGCTGTTACCTGGATAATCATATTTAGTTTCATTCGAGGTTCTTAAGAAAATTGAGTATAAGATGATTTAAAATTCTTTATGAGTGAGCGTGCTTGTATTTTTGATGTAAAACTTAACTTTTCTGAGAAAAATTAGTGCTGTAAAAATCCAAAACTTGCTGCTTTTTTTTCACACAAGTATTAGTCCAAGATTTTGAACTTGAAACAAATGTTAGCAGAAATGGATGCTTACTTGCTTGATGTCAACACCATTAATTTTTGAACCTAAATGTGCCTATAGTGTATTTCTCTCAGCAAATTATTTTACTTTAGTTCTGCGAATTATATTTGCGTAACATATTCATTTTGCATTCCATGTTATATTACAAAAATTATAATAGAAAGTTTAATAACTTCTCCATCCTTATCACCCCATCCTTGTAACTGAATTTTCATATTTTGCTTGTTCGGTACAGCAAAACGAATCCTTTAATTCAGGTATCATTCTGATCAGTGGTTGCTGCTTTAATTTTGAGTTTTTCCACAAAACTAAGTTTGACATCTACATTTCTTCTATCTGTGTCAGTCCCATAGCAACCAGTTATGACACCTAAGTGCTGAATGAATTCCACTATGTTTTGTTGTCGACAAAATAAAGTTTAAGAAGTTTGCTAACAACGCTTGGCTGGGAACAGTAAAAGTATTATGCGGTGGGTTCTGACCACTTCACAATTAAAGCATAAACAAAATTTTGTCGATTCTATTTATGCCCACAATTATGCCCATATATTTGTTGAGCAAAAATTTGTCTTTCCTCTGATTTACATTTCATTATTGGAGCAGCTTCGCGTTGACGGATAGAAACTAAATAATTTCGCAAAAAACCCTGAAAAGCATATAGTAGGCAATGTGCTGAAAACCCTTTCTAAATTGCTTCCAAAGTGTTTGCCCATTTCGTTGTTTGGACCCTGGATACTTCTAACATAGGATGAGATTCCACATCAACTACTTTATTGTAACAAAGCTTTCACAGTCAAAGTTTTCAAGAACAGTTGGCTACTTCTCACTGGTAATTTGGGAAATTTCAAAATCCAGTTGAATGTTATGTAACATTATCTTGTTTAGTGACCTTCTCTTCTCATACACAATGAATAGAGTGAGACAATCTAGAGACAGCGGTGAATCATTGTCCTAGAAAATCTTCCTTATATTCTCAATAGTAACTTGCTAAGCAACTATTACCAGCCAAATGGAATTATTTTGAGTTGGTTGTTGAGCATGTGTATGTTACAAGTGCACTCACACCAGGCCATTATGATTATTAAGAAAATCTCAAATAGGCAGTAAGATTATTTCTAGTATGAGCCCAAAATATCAAAGAGCTAGCATGTTTATCAGCTCAGCTAGTTACACTTTTTCTGTAAAAGTCATATTTTGTTTTTACTAAGACCAGTAACTTCCTCAAGAATCTTCCCAACATGTTGACCAGCGGTCAGATAAAAACTTTAAATGAACTTGTTAGTAACTTATTAATAAACGTTTTTCTGGGACCAAAATTCTTGAAGTAATATGTCTGTTTTAAAAGACACTGAAATACTCCAACAAAAACTATTATGTTATAGCCTGCTATGTATATTGCTTACATTTGATTAGAGTAGTTGAGTTTCTTTGCTAACCGCAAGTTGCTACGCTTCTCAATTGATTGTGAAATTCCTAACTTTGATTTTGTTACATGGACACTTGATAGACTTTTTTGTCCATAAATTTCAGGTCAGAAAATTTAGATCATGTATCAAATGGCATATGTGAATTTATTTCAGTTACACTTACTCAGAATTTAAATTTCCAGCCAATAAACGCTTTGGCATCATTGTTCATTTGCATTCAATTTAGTTGACTTTTTGTACTGAAGTACATTTGACATTGCTTTTATCATAGAATTGAAAAAAAGGTTACTCTTTATAGGTGCTCTCAGCTGGAGAAGGTGAACTAGTGGTAGTTAAAAGGCCAGCTAAGCCTACCCTAGCAAGCAACGTACTGCCTTGTACATATTGCTACGGGTTCTATGCTGTCAAATCACTGAAGACACATGTGAACAGTTGTCCTGCTGGAACAGCTGCAAATAAACACAGTCATTCAATTGCTGCAAGTAAAGCGTATATCAGGTCACTGTTGAATGCCTCTACAGATGATGATAAAGACTTTCAAGAACTGCTAGGAGGGCTAACTGAGACCAAAGCAAATCCTGGTATGTGGCTATTCCCTGTCCTTAGTTCACTTAGGAGGAAACGCTTGTAAAATCCCATTGCTCTCGGAGCTGCAGCAAAACTGGTGTAATGTGGAATCCTTCAACCCAAAATACATAGAGTGAACATCACCGGAAAAGTTTCAGACTTGTTATTTGTAGCCAGAACACGCCATTTGCTTCGGTTGATTTGGTTATCGTTAGCTTTTCAACTTTTTCAAAGTCATTGTAATTGGGAAATCATTTAAACTTTAGTCATTCAAGATCAAAATTTTTTTACGTGTAAAATTACCTGAAAATTATTCTAGTTTCACTAATTCTCGTTTCAGGTGATAGATAACTTAACTATTTTGTTCTCGCTTTATCTATTTGTAAATATTTAGTAAAACGTTTGTTTAAACAAACTCAGAATAAAATTAATGGAAAACTTCGAAAAATAAATTTTAAAGTTGATTTAGTGATTCTAACCGTGACCTGTTGTATGCATTATAGCACTTGCCCTAAGTATGTTTGTAATAAAAAATAAGTTCATAATGAGAATCGTGAGAAAAAGTAAACAAAGTATGGGTTGACTAAAACGTTCTCAGGGATAAAAATAACTCTATACTTTCATCAGAAGAAGCTATAAATGTGATTTACCCTGGAAATGTGAACAAGACATTTCTCTGTAATGATGATGTATTATACAATTTTTCCGGTTTAGTGAAGCTTATTAGAAATGATGAAACTATAGTTGCTTTTGCCAAAGGACTATTGCTGCGACTAGGAGAAAGAGAGCTTAGACGACCTGGTACCACAGACATATCAAACATTCGAAGCAAGGTACGGAGTGTTGCACGCTTGCTAGCTGTTGCCAGAAACTCCAGTAGGCAGCTGCCGTATAACCAGCTTCTGTTGCCAAGCAACTTCGACTTGTTGCTGCAATCAGCAAGAGAAATCTCAAAAACATGTCCTCAAACCGGTTCAACTATTGGCAGCTTTGTTAACACATTAATTACGTCACACGATTCCACTCGTAGCTACACTTCCGGCTAGCGATACTGCATACGACTGTGCTCGGAATTTGCACTCTATTGCTTTCTAAGTTTATTTCTCTGTTGTTTCTAAGACTGACAAAAAAGATTTTTATACTATCGTATTTGCCAATCTTTTTTCGATAAGATGTTTTTTTTTCAGAGCCTTTCTGACAGTCTATGCCTTCTAATTTTGGCGCTAAAGAATTCATTCTAGTTTGAGCCAGAGGAACGCTCACACGGCAATATGAATAATTCTCAAAGATTTTGCATTGATGATCTCGATGTTTTTAACGATCTCTGTAATAGTGATGAGAGTGGTTTAGAGACTGATGGAGATAGTGATGATGAGGATTTGGTAACTGTTGGTGAGTGAATACTAAATAATTATGACCTTTTCATTACTATAATTAATAAATAATTATTATAATAATAATAATATAATTATACTTATTTATTATTATTCTTTCTTTTTCAAATAATTATTATTGTTTATAAATGATTATAAATAAGTGTTATTATAAATATTTATGTTGTTGTTATAAATATTTATTCTAAATAAAACAGACGTTTTTTCATGCTAGTTAGATTGTTATTATTATAGTAGTAGTGCTAGTGACTACTATGATGATCGATGATCATGATTGTGACATTGATTGATTCGTTATTTATATAAATAATAATAAATAATTTAATAATAATTATTTTATCTGCTGCCTGCCTGTCTGGTCCTTCTACTATTTATTGTTGTTACTCTGTGTGCTGCTAACCTCACTGTCATTATTATTTACATTTATACTGCATGATGCTGCTAGTTGATACTAAGTTTTACTAGATAGATAGCGAGTGATAATTATAATAATAATTATTTTGATTTTTTTCTCTATCTTCACTCACTCACTGGAATCGTCTTTATTTTATTGTTTTTTGGTTGGCTTTATTCTGTTATTATTATTCCTGTCCATTTGTTATTTATTTATTATTGCCATTCTTCTTAGCAGTAATAAGGTTTTCATCAGGTTTTTGATGTTGTTTACTGTAGTAGTATTGATGGTTGTTACTGCTACGACTACTACTGTCGTCATGATAATAATTATTATTGTTGTAGTGACAGGTGTTTTTATTTCCCCACTACTAACATGGTTATTGGTTCTGCTATGGTTTTGCTAGTTGTCTGCAATTATAACAGTGTTGCTAAAAAATAATTTTTTTTATTGTTAGAAACCAAAAAAAACTGTATTTCACCCATATTATAGTTGCCCAGTTACATACATGGCAGGTGATACATAGCCAAAATAGAAGCATCAGTGAAATAAGATTTTTTCTACTCTAAGTAATGATTGTTGTTTGTGAATTTCAGCATATTATTGATCACTTGTAACTAAGCATCAGTAACTGATCACTGATTGATTTCTTTGCAATGCTTGCCTTGCATTTTTTGTGGAATTTCCGAGCCTTGTTGTTACGTTCCCAGGTGGTTGCTATGCATAATGCTATTGCTTCCTGATAACTCGTTCTTCATAATTGTTGTTGTATGCTTGCAGAAGACTTGTGTGGTGGTGGTGGAAAGAGTGGTGAGACCGAGTTGCAAACGCCTGCTGTGGAGATGAGAGCTGGTCAGTCATTTATCTGTAACATACTCATGCTTTATATTTGTTGACATTTTTGCACAAAAATTTACTTTGTTGTCGTGATTGATATACATATATCTGTGTTGTCTGACCACGGCATAGTCATTCCTACTACACATGTTCATGCTAATTTCATCAGTGGGTTTTTGAGCATTATCATGTAACATGTATGTATACTTGCGATGAGCTGACTTACGTAAACAAAATCATTTACATAGCCAAAATGGAAACATCAGTGAAAAAAGATTTTTTCTGCTCTGAGTAATGATTGTTGTTTGTGAATTTCAGCATACTATTGATCACTTGTAACTAAGCATCTGTAACTGATCACTGATTGATTTCTTTGAAATGCTCGACTTGCATTTATTGTGGAATTTCCGAGCCTTGTTGTTACGTTCCCAGGTGGTTGCTATGCATAATGCTATTGCTTCCTGATAACTCGCTCTTCATAATTGTTGTTGTATGCTTGCAGAAGACTTGTGTGGTGGTGGTGGAAAGAGTGGTGAGACCGAGTTGCAAACGCCTGCTGTGGAGATGAGAGCTGGTCAGTCATTTATCTGTAACATACTCATGCTTTATATTTGTTGACATTTTTGTACAAATATTTACTTTGTTGTCGTGATTGATATACATATATCTGTGTTGTCTGACCACAGCACAGTCATTCCTACTACACATGTTCATGCTAATTTCATCAGTGGGTTTTTGAGCATTATCATGTAACATGTATGTATACTTGCGATGAGCTGACATATGCAAAACAAATCATTTGCAGACAACTGTTATGATGTGAGAGGAAGAGCTGATGGGGATTCGACAAGGAGCGAGCCAGCTATGAAGGTCAGGCGTACGAATGGAGAGATTGGGGTGAGTGCGAGTGCAGTGAGTGGTGAGGGTGCAGTGAGCGGTGAGGGTGCAGTGAGTGGTGGTGGGAAGGGGGCAGTGAGCAGTGGTGGGAAGGGGGCAGTGAGCGGTGGTGGGAAGGGGGCAGTGAGCGGTGGTGGGAAGGGGAAGAGGGCAGTGAGGGGGAAGGGGAAGAGTGCAGTGAGCGGTGGTGGGAAGGGGGCAGTGAGCGGTGAGGGTGCAGTGAGCGGTGGTGGGAAGGGGGCAGTCAGCGGTGAGGGTGCAGTCAGCGGTGGTGGGAAGGGTGCAGTGAGCGGTGAGGGTGCAGTGAGCGGTGAGGGTGCAGTGAGCTGTGGTGGGAAGGGTGCAGTGAGCGGTGAGGGTGCAGTGAGCGGTGGTGGGAAGGGTGCAGTGAGCGGTGAGGGTGCAGTGAGCGGTGGTGGGAAGGGGGCAGTGGGCGGTGGTGGGAAGGGGGCAGTGAGCGGTGGTGGGAAGGGGGCAGTGAGCGGTGAGGGTGCAGTGAGCGGTGAGGGTGCAGTGAGCAGTGGTGGGAAGGGGGCAGTGAGCGGTGAGGGTGCAGTGAGCGGTGAGGGTGCAGTGAGCGGTGAGGGTGCAGTGAGCGGTGGTGGGAAGGGGGCAGTGAGCGGTGGTGGGAAGGGGGCAGTGAGCGGTGAGGGTGCAGTGAGCGGTGAGGGTGCAGTGAGCGGTGAGGGTGCAGTGAGCGGTGGTGGGAAGGGGGCAGTGAGCGGTGGTGGGAAGGGGGCAGTGAGCGGTGAGGGTGCAGTGAGCGGTGAGGGTGCAGTGAGCGGTGAGGGTGCAGTGAGCGGTGAGGGTGCAGTGAGTGGTGGTGGGAAGGGGGCAGTGAGCGGTGAGGGTGCAGTGAGCGGTGGTGGGAAGGGTGCAGTGAGCGGTGAGGGTGCAGTGAGCGGTGGTGGGAAGGGTGCAGTGAGCGGTGAGGGTGCAGTGAGCGGTGGTGGGAAGGGGGCAGTGAGCGGTGGTGGGAAGGGGGCAGTGAGCGGTGAGGGTGCAGTCAGCGGTGGTGGGAAGGGGGGCAGTGAGCGGTGGTGGGAAGGGGGCAGTGAGCGGTGGTGGGAAGGGGGCAGTGAGCGGTGAGGGTGCAGTCAGCGGTGGTGGGAAGGAGGCAGTGAGCGGTGAGGGTGCAGTGAGCGGTGGTGGGAAGGGGGGCAGTGAGCGGTGGTGGGAAGGGGAAGAGGGCAGTGAGGGGGAAAGGGAAGAGTGCAGTGAGCGATGAGGGTGCAGTCAGTGGTGGTGTGAAGGGAAAGGGGCAGCGAGTGGGAGTTTAGCTAGTAGTACGAGAAGTCTGCGAAAGAGAAAAGTGGAAGCAGTGTACTGTGTTGAGTCGAGTGATGATGATGACTGTTTCAGAGATGTGGCAGTCAGCTATTTTGAGCAGAATGGTGCTAAAGGTGAAAGCGAAAGTCGGGTGACAGTAGGTGAGAAAAGCGCAGCATGTAGCGGCAGTGGTGCTCAGCATGAAATTGGTGATGATGTGGAGCCGGTGGATGACTTTTTGGATGTGATGAATGAGATTGGCGAGTGTGCAGATAGAGTTGGCGATGACGCTGAAGTGGTGAATGATCAGAGAGATGATGGGGAGTGCGTTGGTCGTGGCATGAGAGATGAGAGATGGAACTGGGTGAACGCTGAGTGTGAAGATGATCCTGTGGTTCCTGATTTTGTTGGTGAGGTACGACCGTCTTTAGATCATTCTGTACTAGCTAAGAATTCTACCCCGATGCAATGTTTCAAATACTTTTTTGATGACGCTTTTCATAAAAATTTAGTTGATGAAACCAATAGATATGCCCAAGCCACCATGTCTGACTATGATCGTAAATGTAAATCTAAACCTGTAACTGTTTCCTGCTTCTACAAGTTCTTCGCTATGATTATTCACATGTGTGTTATGAACATTCCCATTATCGCTGATTATTTTACGACTCACCCTTTACTTCATGCCACTTTTGCACAAAACATTGGCTTGAGCAGATCTAGGTTTCATTACATTCTGAAGTACTTACATTTAGTAGATAACGACCTCCAAATTCCTGTTGGTGAACCCGGCTATGATCCTCTCTTCAAAGTTTCCTGGATGATTAGACATTTGTTGAAAAAATTTAAAATTTTCAAACCTGGCTGTAAATTGACCATTGATGAAGCTCTCTGTCCATTTAGGGGGAGAATTTATTTCAGAGTTTACATGAAAGGAAAACCTCATAAGTATGGCTTTAGAATTGAGATGGTTTGCGATGCGATTACTGGGGCAGTTGTGCATATGGAAGTTTATTCTGGACGTGGTAACAATGATAATTCCGTAAATGCTCTTATAGAACGGCTCACCAGGGAGCTCATTGATAGAAATCATAAAATTTACATGGACCGTAGGTACTGCTCACCAGATTTGTTCAAGAAAATGCTCAGTTTGAAAATATTTTGTGTTGGTACTGTTATGAAAAATCGTAGGAATTTGCCACCTGGTTTTTCCCAACGAACTTTGAAGAGAGGTGAAACTATCACCAAAACATGTAACGGTATATTGGCAACTAGATGGAGAGATAAAATGGATGTTTTTACACTTTCTACCGTACATGGCAATAAGATGATCGATACTGATGATGGTAAAAATCACCACCTAACTTCTCATCAGACTATGAAACCTTGCACCGTGGTGGATTATAATAAACACAAGTGTGGAGTTGATAAGCAGGATCAGGTAGCTTCTTATTACCCATTTGGACGTAAAACAGTAAAGTGGTGGAAAAAATTGTTCTTTCAACTTTTCCAAATGGGATTGATTCATGCTCAGAAATATTATAACATCTGTAATCCTGAAAAAAAAATGGCTTTGTATCCCTTTATGAAAGAGATTGGTAAGGAATTAGTTGCAGAGCATTTGTGTCCAGTTGAAGAGCTTCAGCGCGCTCCAGCTACACAGGAAATCCGGCGCACCCTGAACCTTGGCCGTGGTGACCATTTCCCAGAGAAGATACCTGCAACTGAGAAGAAGCAGAAGCCAACTCGGCTCTGCAGGCATTGTGCTTGGAAGCCTTTGCCTGGTGGCTTGAAGACTCCTAGAAAAGAGTCCAGTTGGCAGTGTATCGAGTGTAAGGTGGCTCTGTGCGTTGAATGCTTTTATCCATACCATCGACCTCATGCTCGCAACTGAACCTCTACACGTCTTTTTCAGTAAAAACAACACAATAATTATTATTATTAATTATTATTTATATTTCTTTTATGGACTTGTATGATTATTATTATTTGGTGATAATGTAGATGCTGGTTTTGCTAAATACACGTAGTTTGTGTCCCCGGTCGTACACCCGTATGTACCTCTCTGCTGTTCACAGCGCACATGGTCTTGTGCACGGTCATGCGGTTGTGCGATCCCTCTTGGGCTGCAGGGTTCTGCACGCCGACAGTCTTCGGACTCTCTCGTAATAATTATTATTATTTGGTGATAATGTAGATGCTGGTTTTGCTAAATACACATAGTTTGTGTCCCCGGTCGTGCACCCGTATGTACCTCTCTGCTGTTCCCAGCGCACATGGTCTTGTGCACGGTCATGCGGTTGTGCGATCCCTCTTGGGCTGCAGGGTTCTGCACGCCGACAGTCTTCGGACTCTCTCGTAATAATTATTATTATTATATACTCTTCTTATTGATTATGCTTCAATTAGTAAATATCTGGTTTTTTATTGCTTTTCCGTCTAGGGATTAATTTTAATTATTATTCAGTGAAAATGTTATTTTCTCGTTTTTCTAATCCACCCAAGTATGTCTATGTGGCGTCTGTGTATGTGTATGTCTGTCTACTGGTTGTGAATGTTGGCTGTGTGTTGCTCTTTTTTGATTTAGTTCCTGTTTCGTAAGCTTGTATCTAGTTATGTTTAGTTCCTGTTTCGTAAGCTTGTGTATATTTATGATTAGTTCTTGTTACTGCAACTTGTGTCTAGTTATGTTTAGTTCCTGTTTCGTAAGCTTGTGTCTAGTTATGTTTAGTTCCTGTTTCGTAAGCTTGTGTATATTTATGATTAGTTTTTGTTACTGCAACTTGTGTCTAGTTATGTTTAGTTCTTGTTACTGCAACTTGTGTCTAGTTATGATTAGTTCTTGTTACTGCAACTTGTGTCTAGTTATGTTTAGTTCTTGTTACTGCAACTTGTGTCTAGTTATGTTTAGTTCCTGTTTCGTCAGCTTGTGTCTAGTTATGTTTAGTTTGCGCTACAGCAATTTGTGTCCAGCCATATTTAGTTTACATCTGCCTGTCATCATACGGGTCAATACCCTTGTTGGCAGCGGCACAGATGTGTCTGTTTTGTTTTATGTTATAAGGATGTACCCCGGCGGGCAGCTCACCCTGAGGGAGTGTGGTATAGGACTGGGGTCACGGGCCTACTGGTGAACCGCCACAATAAAAAATGGTAACGACGTCATATTGCACCTGCCTCTTGGGAGATGACATGGAAGTGGTGCTAGTAGGGTCTAAATTATAGCCTGAAACTTGTTCTACAAAATCGTGTAACAATCCTTGCTGTGTGTTTTGTTTGGACTAGGCTGCAACTCGTTTTTTGCAACCAAATTTGTAACATCGAGGAGACAACTCTAGTATACATTCATGGTTTGCAGTGCTTCCACTTGGTGGCTTGCAACTGCCTTCATTTGTAGCTAAAGAGAAAAAAAACCACATTTATTGATAGGCTGTGATGTTGTCTTTGTCATTCTGTAAACACTTTTATGGTATCTTTATGCTGAAGATACCACTGCCTCTTACCTGCTACCCATTTTGTCGCATTGAAAAATGTTTTATAGGGGAGACAATTCGTTGCAAAAGCATGCCTTGGCTTTGTGGCGTGATTCTGCCTTTCTATATCCAGTTGGGTAGACAAATTATACATGTAGAGATAGCCTGTGATGTGCTCTACAAGCATGTGTAACAATCCTTGCTGTAACTTTTGTTTGTACCCAGCTGTGACTC
>CALYOO010000632.1:0-19124 GCA_945261195.1 Cryptosula pallasiana
TCTTTTAGCTTCGTCGTTGTATCTGATTGGTATTAGAAGTGTTCTCGTCTCTCTTTTTCCATTTTTTTCAGGGACATAGCGAATGCACTTTATGACAGATTTTTCTCCATTGAATCGAAAAGGAACGAATCTTTCAACAACATCGATGTAAGGGAAAATTGAACATTCTTTGAAATTGCTGAGATATTCGATGTAGTAAGCGAGTTTGAGTTCTTCTTCACTCATTTTTCTCAGTTCTTCAGCTTCAGCGGTAGCTTCCATTGTGGTTAAGCTTTTTGTGCTAATACGTTTGACATTGTAGTAAGTAGTCTCTGGATTTTTTGAGTTTTCAATCTCACCCAAGTACAAAATGTTGAAAGGCAATGGGTAGTTATCAATATTGAAGCTTTCAACTCTTCTACTTGGGCAAACAACTTTCTGAAAATTCTTTACAGTTGAATTACCAAGATAGTTGAGAATGTAGTAATTTCCGTATGCACCAGTACTCTGTTCAATAGAAACGATTTTCAAAACTGATGGAGCAGGAAGTGATGATAGTGTAAGAAACCCTCCAATCTTTTTCAAATCACTTGTCTTCCATTCTTTGAGAGATTTGGCCATCTTAAGAGCTCTATCAGCATCGGTGAACAATTCATTTTTACCATAGTGTTTGATGTTGTGGGTAAAACCAGTTTTAGAAGAGCTCGTCTCTTTATTGTTGCTTCTTTTGTGATAGAGTTAGAGTTTTTTCTTTTGGTAGTTGTTTCGAGTATTTTTTGTTTGTTTTCTATTGGTTTTGAATCCGTGTAAGAAGCAGAAAAGTCCTCCATAGTATTCTAAAAAAGAAAGAAATAATGTTTGAAATAATATATAATTCAGCTTTTTATGTGGAACTAAAAGATTAACTATTTTATACTTTACATTATAGCTAAACTATTTTTGATCTTTGCTAGGTAGGGAATAATAATTTTTTTAAATTTTACCTTTTATAAAGAGATAGCTCCTAGTAGTTGCAATGGAAGATGTAGTAGATGTTGCTTCTCCGCTTGCTGTTGTAGAACTGCATGCTTTCTGTGTGAAAACAGTGGCTCTTAAATAGCTAAAGTTGCACTGATTGAACCCTATGAATACCATCTCGTACCAACCTTCTTTAAAATAAAACTATGAATCAGCATTTTTTCACGCGAAAGAAAACCAATGCTTTTGTGAGAATAAAAATTTTATTTTCACGCGACTAAAAAACAATGTTTTCGCGGGAATAAATAGCTTATTTTCACGCGAATAGAAACCACTGTTTTTGCGGGAATAAACAATTTATTTTCACGCGACTAAAAACCAATGTATTTGCGGGAATAAAAAAGTTATTTTCACGCGAATAGAAACCAATTTTTGCGCGGGAATAAAAATTTTATTTTCACGCGACTAAAAAATGTTTTCGCGGGAACAAAAAACTTATTTTCACGCGACTAAAAAACAATGTTTTCGCTTGAATAAACAATTTATTTTCACGCGGATAGAAATCAATGTTTTCGCGGAAATAAACAATTTATTTTTACTCGAGTAAAAACCAATGCTTTCGCGGGAATAAAAAACTTATTTTCACGCGAATAGAAACCAATGTTTTTGCGGGAATAAAAAATTATTTTCTTGCGAATAGAAATCAATATTCTCGCGGGAAGTATTCGCGTGAAAACAAATTTTTTATTCCCACGAAAACATTGGTTTGTATTCGCGTGAAAATAAATTTTTTATTCCCGCGAAAACATTGGTTTTAGTCGCGTGAAAATAAATTTTTGTATTCCTGCGAAAACATTGTTTTTCAGTCGTGTGAAAATAAAATTTTTATTCCCGCGAAAACATTGGTTTTTAGTCGCGTGAAAATAAATGGTTTATTCCCGCGAAAACATTGGTTTTTACTCGCGTGAAAATAAAATTTTTATTCCCGCAAAAACATTGATTTCTATTTGCGTGAAAATAAATTGTTTATTCCCACGAGAACATTGGTTTTTAGTCGCATGAAAACAAAATTTTTATTCCCGCAAAAACATTGGTTTCTATTCGCGTGAAAATAAATCTTTTATTTCCGCGAAAGCATTGGTTTTCCTTCGCGTGAAAAAATGCTGATTCATAGTTATATTATAAAGAAGGTTGGTGCGATATGGTATTCATAAGGTTCAACCAGTGCAACTTTAGCTATTTAAGAGCCACTGTTTTCACACAGAAAGCATTTATTTCAACAACATCGTTCGAAGGTTAAACATCTACTACCACATCCACTAACTATTAAAAGTTTTTCTGTGCGAACTTAAAAGTTTTCATTAAACTCAAGACGTAATTATCTGATGGGCTTTGACTACTTAAAAAGTAGTGCTTTCACACAATAAATCAGTCGTTCTAACAACAGTAACTGAAGACTCAACATCTACTATATAATATACCAACTGTCTGACTACTAGGAGTTTTATTCACAAGGTAAAATTTATTAGCTGAGACATTTAAAGGTTTGGTTTGGGAGTGGTCTTACATTGAAAAGCTAACACAACCATCAGATTCTCCGATATCTTTTGTGTGCTGACCACAATTTCAAGTCAATCCATCCATCACAAGCCATGTGGCAGCTATTTTTGTACACCAGCATTTGATGGCTGGTTGAAAAACATTACCAATTGTTGCAGTGATATCGTGACGTACATGGAACCTGTGTACTAGTGAAGTTTTGGTAATAAGCCAATGAGCATTCAGCTACTGGGCTGTGATTGGTTGAACTTCGGAAATGCCTTGTCAACATAGTGTTGGGTAATTGAGAATAATTAACTATTTATTACTCATAGATGCAATTGAAGGATTGGAATTAGTGAATAAAGCCCTAATACTTTGATACAGCTCATCGAACTCAATCTACAATGACAGTTTCATTACGTAATCTGGTTAGTAATACTAGTAGTAGTAGCAGTATTACACCGCGTTTTGGAAATGTAACCAATCACGACCCAGTAGTTAAATGCTCATTGGCTAATAGCCAAAATTTTACTAGTACACAGGTTCCATGTACGTCACGATATCACTGCAACAATTACAAATGTTTTTCATACAGCCATCAAATGCTGGTGTACAAAAACAGCTGCCACATGGATTGTGATGGATGGATTGACTTAAAATTTGTGGTCAGCACACAAAAGATATTGGAGAATCTGATGGTTGTGTAAGCTTTTCAATGTCAGACCACCCCCAAACCAAACCTTTAACTTACCTTTCTATGTACTATTGTAACTTCTATTAAAAATAATGATGTTATTGTTATTATAGCACTATGGAAACAGAAGAGGAGGATACTGATGTAGACAAACATAAGGAATGGGAATGGCTCATGAAAAATCAAAATGATATCAGTTTTTCAAACACTGATAATGAATACATGGACGATGAATGCAATGCTGAATATAAAAATGAAATGGAGATTGAACTTGAAAATGCTTTTCAAGACAAACCTTCGTCTTTTTAAGTTTCATCATCTACTGAAAATACTATAGCCTTTGATATGCAGTGAGTTTTTAAATCATAAATTAATAATGTTGGTAGAGTAATTCTTTTTGCTGGTTTTTCTATAGACATCTCATGAATCAGCAAAAATAATACTAATATCTCTTTATTGTAGACAGCACTCGGAATATCCGGGAATGAATGTAAAAGAGGGAGTTGAGAATTCATCTCATAGCACACAGTAAGTTTTTAAAAACTTAACTAATAATAATGTTTGAGACATATTTTTTTCCCAATTCCATTTTAAAAATTAATTGATAATAATGTTTAAGACATTTTTTCTCCTGTTACATTTCATACAAAATGTATGTGAGTGTTTTATAGCACAACTAATATGTGTTAACATTTCTATTGTACACAAAGTTTAAATTTTCAGAAGAAGAATGTAGAAGAAAAAAACCCTGAAATTTCCCCTAATTGGAAATGGTTAGAAGAAAATCTCATTTGTTTTCATTTACCTGATGAAACAATCAATCAAATAGGCTTTGGTGCTGAACCTTCACCACCAAACACTAGCATAATAGGTCAAGATATAGAGCCAGTAGTGGAGGCTATAGTTGAAGAAAATGAGAATGAGCCAATGATAGAAAATGAAGAAGAAGAAGAAGAAGAAGAAGAGGAAGAAGCACAAGAGGAAGAACAAGAAGAACAAGAAATGGAAGATTTAAATTTTGAAAGACCTACCCGAGTATCGACCCTAGGTATTATTGATGATAGCATAGCTCCAACTTTTCATGATGAAGAATGGGATGCTCTGATAGCTAGATATTGGGGAGCTATGAAAACCAAACATAGAGCTGGAAAAGTCATAGAACTTTTAAATGTAAGACTTTGGGATGGGATTCCAAGAGATCAAGCTGATACCTACCAAAATGACTATCATGATTCAGGAGTGTTAGAATTGCTAAAAAAAGTTTGGAGACAATTGAGCTTGAGAGCAAAAGTCAACTGTAGCGTAGGTTGTATACTAGAAAATAAAAATGATGGTGAACTCCGATACTTTCATTCATCATCAAACAATGCTACCGTACATCCAAAAGCTAAATTGATTGACACTGAAGGAGATCTTGATGGCTTTTTTGTTGATGTTATGGAGACTGATCATCGTACTAATAGCTTGAGACGGAGACCAAATACGACTTGGAGATTGATGCTGATCACAAACATTTCGTTTTATTTCTACAAACTACTCGGAATGGGAAAGGTTGGATCACCACCAATGCATTTACCCCCTCACCTCATCAACAACAGACACATACAAACCATGTTAAAAAACACAAAAAAAATACAAATTACTGACAATCTTTGTATTTTTAGATGTCTAGCATTACACAAAGAACTACAAAAAAACACCGGATTTGTAAAAGATCCGATAATTAAGGAAGTGAAGGAGTACCAACAACAATATCATAGTTTCATCTATGGTGATAGTGGTAAAAGGTGTGATGGGAAAGGAGTGACAGAAGCTGATTTATTGCTTTTGGAGCGAGCATTTTAACTGAAGATAACAGTGTTTTCTTTAAATGATGATTTGACTTCAACAGTTATTTGGAATTCAAACTCCAGTTACAAGGAAAATCTATATTTGGATCTTTATATCAATCACTTCAGCCTCATTACAAACTTGGAAGGATATGTCAGAGCCTACAGATGTCCAACGTGTTCTACTTGTTATGACAGATTGGGGAATCTGAAAAGACACAGATGTTCAATCTCAAACGCAACAACTATGCAGTTTTCTGGAGGACAATACAGTCGTAGCGCTACAATATTCGACAAACTGAAGATTCAATTCGGGATAGATATCGGGTCAGATGATTTTTTGAGGTACTATCCGTTTTTTGCAACATTCAACATAGAGTGTTTGTTACCTAATTGCGAAAAAGATCGAGATACAGACACAACCATTTACACTAACGAGCATAAACTTTTAAGTGTTTCAATTTGTTCAAACGTACCAGGCTTCAACAACCCACGATGTATTGTCAATAACGGGGGTGATGATGAATGTGTTGGAAAGTTCATTGAATACTTGGAAGAAACTAGTGAAGAATCGTATAGCCAATTGGAAAAACAATTTTCACGAATCATAAAAGAGATAGAAGGTGAATTACAACGACTGGAAAAAGCTGAAGAAAAGTTTCGTAGTGAATATGAACAGAATCGTTTCAGACGGGGAACAGGAGCTGAAAAATTTCTGGATGATTTGTACAGCTATATGAAAAAACTCCCTATTCTAGGTTTCAATTCACAGACTTATGATGTCAATGTGAGGAAAGAAAAACTGCTTCAAAAATTGAAAGATGTCTCCGACAAAGATTTTGATTTTGTTATAAAAGAAGGAAACAAGATGCCTGTAATCGGAATAGGGTCTTTTTTGTTTTTAGATTGTACAAACTTCATCGCTCCTGGCCTGGATACAGCAATGAAATGTATTTCAAAGCATACAAATATAAAGCCGGAAAAGGATTTTTTCCTTATGAATGGATGAAAGACTTGGAACAACTTAATCAAGAACATCTACCTCCAAGAGAAGCTTTTTACAGTTCTTTAAAACAAAAAAACATCAGTGAAGAAGAGTACATGATTTGTCGAGAAGCGTGGGAAGATAACAACATGAAGACAATGAGGGATTTTTTAAAATGGTACAACAACTTGGATGTAAAACCGTTTGTTCAAGTGTTGGAAAGACAAAGATCGATCTACAGAGAGCATGGGATTGATATGTTAAAAGTAGTAATATATGAGCAGATCTCCCTACCAAGTGTTTTTTTGTGGATTTGATCTTGGGGGTTATGCAATGAGTTACGACGTTGGATGGATTCGCCGAGTTTATATTGTATTTCATTTGAGGGGCATTTGAGTGGCATTTAAGTGGCATTTAAGTGGCATTTGAGTTTTGATTATTTTTTTACTTGATTTGAACTTATATGGCATGTAGATTTTGAATGTATGGCACTCATATGACAACATTTTTGATGGAGTTGTAATTGCCACTGAATTGTTTTTGTATATGATATAACCATCTACAACGCTATAGTTATTGTTATAGTTTTATTATTACATAATAAGTATTACATTAATTGCTTACTGGAGAATGTAATAAAATATATATCATAATAAAGTGTAATAGGTTGAATATATAGTGTTAAAGTCTATAAAAACTTTTTAATTTGTAAAGTATTTGATGACTTTACAAGAAATATCATCACATTCAGGTTCAATGACGATGAGAAGAATTTCTTCAAGTTTAAGTTTACTATCTTCCAATATAGATAGAGAAAGTTTTGAAAAATCCTCCAAGTCATTATAAATAAAAACTCTATAAATCGATGGTGTTGAACTTGTAATTGCTACTGAATTGTTTTCGCATATGATGTATCTATCACACACACAATCAGTAGTTGTTTCGATTTCTTCATAATTGTATATAGTAGAGTTTGTAGGGCTTGGGTGTTCCAAAATTAAATCAACTAAACCCAGAGCTTGTGGAAGAGATGGAATTGATGGTGATAAAGCTGGAACTAGTGACTCGTTTGTAATTTTTGTTGCTGTCGTCGTTGTCTGCGGAGTTGTGGTGATTGTTGAAGTTGTTCTTCGAATCGTAGGTAGTAATCCTTCATCGTATAAATGAATGTAATTTAAAGCTTCATCGGTTTTGCAAACAAAGTATTGTTGAGGCCACATATCATAAGTGTCACAGCTTCTACGTTGGTGAGAAAACTGCATGAAACATGTGAGTGTATGCATACGATATTTTAAGTTTTTTCCTAAAATATGAGTTACTGAATTAACCGCCTCCATATTAAGAGATCCCGAAAAACATCCAGACTCTCTATGAGATAAAGTGAATGGTTGAATCTCTGTTGCAAGACAATAACTGCTTAGGATTGGGAATAATAGAAGATAGATTCGATATTTCATTTTTATTCAGAGAGAGAGACTTTTAACCTAGTTTATGCTTTCATCATCTAGAGTTAACTGTCTTGCATTTCGGTGGACTTTGGTTAATATGCTCCAACTAAAGTTCTATATATATAACTTTGGGATCGCATTTGTCTTTGTTATCTCCTTGACATGTGATGCTGATGATAATCTTGTTTTGAATAGACTTCAAACTTTCAAAACTCGAAAATGACAAATTTACACCTTCAATACCATTGATGTTAGTGATGATAGTAGCTATTTTCGGCTTCTCATTGGTCGAATGATTGCATTCCACACATGCAAAGTTGGTTGTCTCAAACTCTTCTGTTGGTGGACAAATCAAACGTGAGGTGTTGTATTCAAATACACATAATTCATCATTCCAAAATAGTTTTGTATTTTGAGTAAGACCTTCCGTATTATTTTTAACCCCTATTGCACATTCCTCCTGATTCAGAGTGTATTTTGTTGGCGTATTGCAGGTCAGGGTATCTGTAGAAGTTTTGCTTTTGCAGATCCAAGAAGCGTTTTGAGCGATAATAAAACTGCAATGTAAATAGTTGGAAGTATAGAGTCTCACACAGTTTGTTCCATTTTCATCTTTATATCGAATACTCTTTTCAAAAGGTGAAAAAAATAACACACCATTTTTTTCCATAACTCCATCTATACATTCATCGATTTCGTCGGCATAAAATACTTCGCTGACATTGAAACTGTCGAAACTCGAAAATGTTGAATTCACACCTTCGATTTTATTGATGTTAGTGATGTTAGCTGGATTTGATTCCTCATTTACACCTTCGATATCATTGATGGTAGTGATGTTAGCTGGAATTTCGATATCATTGATGGTAGTGATGTTAGCTGAAATTGATTCCTCGGTATCTGTAGAATCTTTACTCTTACAGATCCAAGAAGCGTTTCGAGGGATGAAAAAACCGCAATATATATAGTCAGAAGGGTAGAGTCTCACACAGTTTTCCCCATTTTCATCTTTATATCGTATAGTCCTTTCAAAAGGTGAAAAAACCAAGACATCGTTTTTTTCCATAACTCCAGCTAGACATTTATCAATTTTGTTGCTATAATACACTCCACTAGTTTTGAAACCGTCAAAAGTCGAAAGTGATGAATCTTTGATGTTAGTGATGTTAACTGGTTTTGGTTCCTTGTTGATCGAATGATCGGAATGAACACATTGCACGCATGCAAATTTGAATGTCTCAAACTGTCTTCTTATTGGACAGATCACACGTCAGCGGTTGTATTGAAATGCACATAAATTCCCATTTCGATACACTTTTGTATTTTGAGTAAGTCCTTCCGTATTATTTGTAATACCCATTTCACATTCCTCTTGATTCAAAACGTATTTTGTTGTAGTATTACAAGACACAGAATCTGTAGAAGTTGTGTCCTTGCAGATCTAAGAAGCGCTTTGAGGGATGAAAAAACCACAATATAATAAGTCAGGAGGGTAGAGTCGCGCACAGTTTTTTCCATTTTCATCTTTATATCGTATAGTCCTTTCGAAAGGTGAAAAAACCAAGACATCATTTTTATCCATAGCTCCGGCTATACATTCATCAATTTCATTGGTATAGAATACTCCACTAACATTGGGAAATGTTAGTGCCAGTAGCAAGATAAATATGCAGCTCATTTTTTGAAATGTTTTTGCTTTCAGTGTTGAAAGTTGAATACTTTCTTTCTTGATGTTCTTTCTATTTATACGTAAGTGGCTAGTGGCTTGTTCAGCTCTCTCAGCTGGTTTTGAAGATGTGAAACAATCTCATCAAAGTGGTTACCAAAATGTAAGTATGGTTCCAATCGAGATTGAGACAAAAGAACATGTGTTCCTGTCCAGCGAAATGAAGTCAAACCTCTTAAAATCGAAATATTTATCAAATCACCCAGTTCAGCATCTTTCAAACATTGCTTTATATCAATCAGTTCGATCGCTCTTTTGAGATCTTCAAAATCTATCAACTTGTCTTGCGGACAACATACTTTTGGATCAAAGCTCCTAGAACAGTTTAAGCATTCGAGAGGATTTGCTCTTGAAATACAATTACAGCTCAAAAGCATGCTTTGTATTGATTTACGAACTAGATTGAATCCTAACACAAAATAAAATACTTCTTCGGTGATGAGTTGAACAAAAAGAGGATTCGAACGCTCTAAAGGAATGTGTTCAAAATGAGTCCTTATGAACTTAGGAACAAAATCAGCCAATGTAGCAATTGACTTGAATCCTTGAGTTTTTCCACTCATGTTTCTTCGGTAGTTTAGAGATAAATGAAGCAACATTTTTTGTAGCAGTTCTTTTATGAGTCCTCAGATATATTTGTCGAATCAATAGGTATTATCGGGTTGACTGAGTCTTCTTTTTCATCAGGAGTATAAGCATATGGATATCCTTCCGCTATTGCAAGTAATTTATCCTTTAGACGTTGATAAGCCAGTTTGCTCTGACTAGTAGGTAATAGGTAGGGATTTAATCGTGCTCTCAAATTTGTTAACATAAAGGGAGACTTCAAATGATCAGAGGAAAGATCCAAAAAAGCATTAATCCATTCATCATGCACCAAAAAACCCATTTTAGCGTTTTTCAAAACTTGTCTTCTATCAATCCAGTCGATAGCATCACCCAATTCTTTTTTGGTAGGTGTAGCACCTTCAACCATTTCAGCATATCTTTTACAAGTGATACATTTGTCATCAACGTGTGAACAGTAACAGTTTAGTAGTGATAGATTGGTTGCTTGCTTGTAAAAACTTCCTCCTAGTACACAGTATACACATTCTTCCGTAAAATAAATCCTCAACATTTCATCAGAAACCTCAGCCAAAAAAGTCTTAGGTCCTATAGCATCGGAAGCTTCTTGGTGAGCAAAGTCTTCAACACGTAACATATTTGTTGTTATTCCGTTAAATTACAAAACGCGAATGATCCGTTGTCAAATTGAAATACCTATTTAATCATTCATTACTTTTTCTTTTTTTTGAGGTTAATTGTTATGCTAGCTCATGTAGATCTTCATAAATGCTTTAATTTCAACCTGACAACCATCGATTGGGCAAGGTTTTACTTCTGATGAGCATTCAGTAAGTGCTTTTTCCTTACACTCACTACAGTAAATGAGATGACCGCATGGAAGAGAGATATGATTTGCAATTACTTTTTTTTCATGTGAATCAGACACACATTGAGCGAGTTTGCTTTCCTTAGACTGATCTTTATCTTTTTTTAACGAATCAATTGATTTAGCATCATTTTTTAACAGTGTTGATGAATTCTCAACAGATGTAGAATCATTTTCAAAAGTATGTAAGGCTTCAATCATAAAACCTATTCGCTCAAAAGGTTTTCCATTTAACACTAAAACTTGTTCGATATCGTTTTGACTGTATCCTAGTTTTTTGCAGATAAGTTTCATTTCTTCGGTGTCAATGTTGTGCGTTATTTGTTTTACTTTTTCTCGATACTTTTCAACCCGTCGCTTACACCTTTTGCCTTTTTCCGTTCGCATGTAAACATCCTCAACATACTCTTCACCTTTACTCCTGAGTAAAAAAGAACAGTCTGGGAACCATCGACAGTGTTCCTCCCACGGTAGATCACTCTCTTCCCATTCTTTAAGTTCACCTGAGCAAAAGAAGCATTTTACACTATCTCCGAACTTAGTATAGTAGAAACCTGCATTGGAAAGGAGTTTCATGGAAACTTTACCCTTCCATTGTTTGAAACTGTCTTCTCTAGATGTTTCAGTAGCAAAACGTGGTGTACCAGCACGATCAATTGATATACCTAGAGGTAATACTTCTGCACTTAAATCTCCTCTTCTAGTTTTTTGTTCTTCCATCGTATAACTTTTGACAATTGAGATGTTTTTCATTTCATCTGCAAGTAGTTTCCTAGGTCTATACACACGATTGTGAGTGTTAAATCCTCTAACAAATCGACAAAACGGAAAACTTTTAGCATGTTCTTTCATCGGATGTTCATCTTCATCCTTCCAGTTTAGTAATACCCCTCGGCAAAAAGCACATCGAACAGCGTTGTCTTTTTCAAGGTTATAAAAACCAGCTCCAGCCATGTTTTCACCACGATGTTTACCTATTCGTCTCCAATTTGTAAGAAATGATTTTCTTCGATAACTTTCATCAAGCATTAAAGTCTCTCTTTCATAAAAAGAGAGTTCATTGCAAATGAACTTGAAAAAGTCCATTGGAGAAAGTTGCGCAATAGTTTTTTGTAATTTTAATGACAAAAGACTACAGTGATTATCCGGATAAGTTGTGACGACATAAGTTATTGCAGTGGTATCAGGAAAAGTTCGTTGTAAAAACAACGACGAAGTAACGAGTAAACTATCATCTATCCATTCGGTGTAGTCTTTAGTATTTTCAAAGCAATTCCGAGTTTTTTGCATTTCTTTTTTTTCATTATAAATAGTGTTTGCTACATATCTGTTGTTTGTTACTCGACACATTATTTATATATAATATAAGCAGTAGCTTCAGTTATTACTCAAGTTGAAGTTTTGTTGGAAAGTTCTTTCCCTTTGATCTAGTTCGTTGTTATTCTAAAAAAAAAAGGATAATGCTTTATAGCAAAAAATAAAAAAAGTCTAAGGTTTCAATTTTTTTCAATATACTTGAATTGATTACTATTGTAATAGAATGTAAATACTTACATCAGAAATGAAGACTTGTCTTTCTTTGAATTAAAATGAATGATATTCCTAGTTGTTTGAACTTGAGCTGCTTTCTATAAAATTCGGATGAAGAAGGAGTACTTTTTTCATTTTGAAGTCCTGAAATAATAATAATAATAAAACATAATTAAAACTTACATACAACATTTTTTGATATCTTAAACAGTGAATAATCTTGTTTTTTTCAGAAAAATGACTTCACGTTTAAATTGATTACAATTAAAACAAAATATAAATACTTACATCACAAATGAAGACTTGTTTTCTTTGAGTTAGATGAATTATACACATAGTTGTTTGAACTTCAGCTGTTTCCTATGTAATTCAAATGATGAAGAAGGAGTGCTGTAGTAGATGATGATGTAGTAGATCTTGTTCCTTCAGTTACTAACGATGAAGTGAATGCTTTCTGTATGAAAACAGTGCTTCTTATATAGCTTAAGTTGCACTGCTATGAATCAGCATTATTTTCACGCGAATGGAAACTGTTGCTTTCGCAGGAATAACAATTTTATTTTCACGCGAATACAAACCAATGCTTTCGCGGGAATAAATACTTTATTTTCACGCGAATGGAAACCGTTGCTTTCGCGGGAATAACAATTTTATTTTCACGCGAATACAAACCAATGCTTTCGCGGGAATAAATACTTTATTTTCACGCGAATGGAAACTGTTGCTTTCGCGGGAATAAATATTTTATTTTCACGCGAATACAAACCAATGTTTCCGCGGGAATAAATAATTTATTTTCACGCGAATGGAAACCGTTGCTTTCGCGGGAATAAATATTTTATTTTCACGCGAACACAAACCAATGTTTTCGCGGGAATAAATAATTTATTTTCACGCGAATGGAAACCGTTGCTTTCGCGGGAATAAAAATTTTATTTTCACGCGAATACAAACCAATGCTTTTGCGGGAATAAATACTTTATTTTCACGCGAATGGAAACCGTTGCTTTCGCGAGAATAAATATGTTATTTTCACGCGAATACAAACCAATGTTTCCGCGGGAATAAATAATTTATTTTCACGCGAATGGAAACCGTTGCTTTTGCGGGAATAAATATTTTATTTTCACGCGAACACAAACCAATGTTTTTGCGGGAATAAATAATTTATTTTCACGCGAATGGAAACCGTTGCTTTCGCGGGAATAAAAATTTTATTTTCACGCGAATACAAACCAATGCTTTTGCGGGAATAAATAGTTTATTTTCACGCGAATGGAAACCGTTGCTTTCGCGGGAATAAATATTTTATTTTCACGCGAATACAAACCAATGTTTTCGCGGAAATAAAAAATTTATTTTCACGCGAATTGAAACCGTTGCTTTCGCGGGAATAAAAATTTTATTTTCACGCGAATACAAACCAATGCTTTCGCGGGAATAAATACTTTATTTTCACGCGAATGGAAACCGTTGCTTTCGCGGGAATAAATATTTTATTTTCACGCGAATACAAACCAATGTTTTCGCGGGAATAAATAATTTATTTTCACCCGAATGGAAACCGTTGCTTTCGCGGGAATGAAAATTTTATTTTCACGCGGATAGAAACCAATGCTTTCGCAGAAATAAAACAATTATTTCCATATGGATAAAACCGTTGCTTTCGCGGGAGTAAAAAAAATAATTTTTACGCGAATAAAAACACATGCTTTCGCGGGAATATCGCGTGAAAAACTGCTGAGTCATAGATATATTATAAAGAAGGCTTCACGAGATGGTTTTCATAGGGTTAATTAGTACAGCTTTAGCTATTTAAGAACCAGTGTTTTCACACAGAAAGCATCCAGTTCTACAATAGCTAGCGAAGAAGCAACATCTACACACCAACTACTACATTTACTTGAAACTATAGAAAGACTTTCAGTCAATAACGTGAGAATCACTAAATAATTCTTTAACATATATTGATAGAAAACTTCAACTAGATTTGCTATAATACTTCAGAAAGTTAATTTTATGTTTTAATATTTTGTTCTTATTAATAAAAGATCAAATAGTTTCACCATAATGCATCAGAAAAATCATTTTGGTTTTGATTATGTGTTTATTTTATAAATATCTAGTTAGTTTATTCTTTTCAAATATTTTTCAAATTCCAACCATCTGTTACATATTTTTTACTCTTTTTTCAGTTCCAACTTCTGACTGAACGCTCTGAATATGAATGAAGACCGTAATACCTCATTTCTCTCAACATTCGAACCATACTCTGATGATAAAGAAAATATCTCTCCTGATTCACATATAATAAAAAGGAAACTGAAAACAATTCGACCAAAGCCATGGGATTCGGATAGAAATAAAACGTTTGACTATGCTTGGACTTTGAAAGCACCATCTCTTTCTCATCTTTCCTGCTTGTCAAAAATTGCTGCTAGTTTGCTCAATTCTTGCGATACCAATGACAGAGTAATGATTGGAAAGTTTCAACCACTTCACTTAAATCAAACACCATCACTTCTCGAGATAATCTCCATCGAAAGACCAGCTGAGGATGTATATAAAAACTTATGTATTATCCGCTACAATGTCGAAACATTTGGCAACAGACGACAAGTGAGATCCATGGTGAGAAATGAGGATTACAACAAATTAGCTCCAACACAACCGGATGTTCCAAAACTGGTGGTTTTTATGGGATTCGATTCAGACAAGCATCCAATCTTTCACCCTATCAACTTCCCATCCAATATTTCCCTTGAGGAAGCTAAACAGCTAAGTAGATTAATTAAAAAAAAACACCTAGTCAGTTGATCAGTATGGTTCGTATCGCAACACTCTCTCAATTTGCTGTTGGAAGTGTAATCAGTTTTGAATCTCCTCAAATATCAACTCAGTTAACATTACCTAATGGAGAAGTGGTGATGGATGCGCTACTGGTAAACTACAGATGTTTGCAATACGATGGTTTGATGATGGGAGTTCTATATATACCTGAAAAACATGCTAGCAACGTCAAACGAATTGGAACAGGAGTCATACTTGTAAGAAATCGTGAAGTTAGTAGATTTGGTTATCATCGACATGATATAATCACATTCACAGCATTACAAGCGATAGAAACAGCTCAAAACCTATCCAACAAACTTGATGATTCCAACCAGATGAAGTACTTTACTACAGATGAGGTTGTTGAGAACAAGGTCTTAGTGCTTTCAATGGGAGCGGGAAACATATCTTCTACATCTTTGAGAGGACCAACACCTCCTGGTGAAAACTATATTCAAGAAGAGCAAGTCAGACAACACAACCCAGTGAGTGTTTTTTATTTAATGTAAACTAATTGATATAAGTAATACTTCCAATTAGATAAAATTTATTTATAAAGCAATTATTTTTTGTTTTGCTTTAGATAGAAGAGAGAGAATCAAAAACACTTGATGAAAATTATGCTCAAGAAAAAACAGACCGAACAATATAACTTGGTGAGTTACTTCCCTTTACTATATAATGTTAACTAACCAATGTAAAAAGAATTATAATTCAAATTCATGTAATTATTTTACATTTTTGTTTAATCATCCTATACTAATACGTAACTTTTTATTTTAGTTCATTATGGAATCAAAAGTACATAGAACAGAATTCTTCCTTCCTAAGTTATAACATCAGTACAACAATGACGACATTGTAAAGAAAAAGACTATCATCCATTGATTGTCATTACAAGTTGTAGTGCTTTGTATTACTTAGTATTTACTAACTCTAGCTATATTATACAAGGATATTTTCCTACTTATTATGTAATAAATGTATATAATCATATATTGATTCAATGTAGTTATATCTCCTCGTTCTTCTCTCCTCTCTCTCAAAATATCATATGAGTTCGAGTTATGTAAAAAAATTATCAAAACTTGAATGTCATGCATTCAAAATTTATATGCTATAAGTTCAAATTAAGTAAAAAAATAATCAAAACTCAAATACCACTTAAATGCCACTCAAATGCCACTCAAATACCCCTCAAATAAAATACAATATAAACTCGGCGAATCCATCCAACGTCGTAACCCATTGCCTCAACTCCAAGATCTAATCCACAAAAAAACACTTGGTAGGGAGATCTGCTCATATATTACTACTGTTAAAAGATGGTATATCTTTACCAGGATAAGCGATTCGATGGATGTTCAACAAAGCTCGCCAACCACCACCTCCATACCTCTCTACATACTTGGATTTCCATGAACTTGGTAACTCATTTCGACAGACTCTCCCAATTTGTCTGATTGACAGCTGCAATGCAGAACTTTATCCTCTAATAAAGAAAAACATAATTGGTGGACCAAGTCTAGTGATGCATAGATATCACGAAAAAGGTATAACAAAAATTAGAGAACATTGGTTGGGAAAAGAAGCAAAAGTTTGTGATAGAATCTATGGAGTTGATGCAAATGCGCTCTATTTATGGTGTATGATGCAATCAATGCCTACTAGTTATCCTCGAAGAAGAAAATCGAAAACTCTTTTGTCGCTGAACAGTAAAATTTAGCAAGGTAGCTCATAGCTGGTTACAGTTCCAAATGTTTTCAAAAATAATCAATATCAGACATCAGCTCAATGGAGGGGAAGTTAATCTTGGACAGCGATCATTGCCAGTTGATGGATTCTGTGTTGAAAATTGTCATGTCTTTCAATTCCACGGGTGTTTTTGGCATGGACACAACTGCTCTTATAACAACGCTAAAGAGCAAGAGCTTCAAGCTAGTGGAAGAAAATCAAAAGCAAATCTGTTTAAAACTACGATGGAAAATGAAGAATGTCTCCGAGCGCTAGGTTACACTGTAATCTTGATTTGGGAGTGTGAGTGAATGAAACGTGTAAAAACTCATACAAATTTACAAAAACTTGTCAACACGTTTTACAATTCTTTCTACCCTAAAATACTTGAAAAAAACCTGAATCAAGAAGAAGTGTTGGAGAGAGTTCAATCAGAGAAATTTTTCGGATTTGTTGAATGTGACATCGAAGTTCCTGAGGAAGAGAAAGAAAAGTTCTCCGAAATGCCCCCGATTTTTAAAAACACGATGTTAACCAGAGAACACTTGAGTGATGAAATGAAAGTCTTTGCTGAAGCCGAAGGGTTTTTAAAGACTCCTCAACGCTCATTAGTTGGAAGTATGCACGGAGATAAGATATTGCTAATGAGTCCTTTGTTAAAATGGTACTTGAAACAAGGATTGAAAGTCACCAAAGTCTATCAGCTAATAGAATATATTCCTAGAAAAGCTTTTGAAGCTTTTGGAACATCAGTTTCAGACGCTAGGAGAATGGGAGATGCGGACCCTAGTCAGGAATTACTCGCTACTACTAGCAAGTTGGTAGGAAATGCTGCTTATGGAAAAACAATCACTGATAAAGAAAAACACACCACCATCAAGTTCATCGAAGGCGCGAGAAAAGCTTCATTTCGTATCAGAGGGAACAAATTCATCTCCATGGAAGAGATAGCAGATGATTTCTGTGAAATCGTAACCTGTAAACAGCTAGTAAGTTTTAAAACAATTATTTTGCAATTCAAAATTTATATTCCACAAGTTTACTTTGCTAATCATTATCACCATCATTTCAGCTAACTATGAATGTTCCAGTACACTTGGGCTTCTCCGTGCTACAGTATGCTAAACTGAGAATGCTACAGTTTTACTACGACTTTATGGATAAGTAAGTAAAACCTAATCCCCTACTATTATTATGTATAAGTAAAACTTCCAAATAATCGAAACAATCTTTTTATTTATAGATATATTGACAGAAGTGATTTCCAGTATGTTGAAATCGATACAGATAGCGCATACATGGCGTTGAGCGGAACATTAGAAACACTGGTAAAACCAAGTATGAAAAAAGAGTTTTACAATGAATATGGTGATTGGTTTCCACAACCATACTGTGACAAACATAGGGATGGGTTTTTAAGAATCAAAACAATGGGTTTAGAATGGAGCAGGCAAGACTGTTGTAAAAAAGTACTAAAACATGGAAAAAGAACACCCGGGCTGTTTAAAGAGGAATTTACCGGAGATGGAATTGTTGCGCTTAACTCTAAATCCTATTACTGCTGGGGAGAAAAAGGGAACAAGTTTAGCTCAAAAGGTTTAAACAAACGAATTAATCAATTGAACAAAGACAGTTATCTAAATGTATTGAACACAAAAAAGTCGTTTATGGGTAAAAATCGAGGATTTGTAGTAAAGGATAAAAAAATGTTTACATACAGCCAAATAAAGCGAGGACTCACATATTTTTATGCTAAAAAACGAGTGTGTTCTGATGGAGTATCTACCGAACTTACTTTGGCTTAAATAAAAGCCTTCATAATAGACTTCTTTTTTCAACAGTTACCATAACTATATAAATAATACAAGAAATCATTCATCATCTTTATAAGTATCGATAACAAATAGATGAATATTTAGCTTCATCTATTTTTATGTTTGAAATTATGTTAAAAGTTTTCCAATATACTTTATAGCATTCAATGTACTTATTGTGTAATAAATGTATATATGAGTTCGAATTATGTATCTAACGATATTATATGAGGAGATTTTCCCCTACTTTTTATGTAATAAATGTATATAATCATAAATTGATTCATTTTTAATAAATGTATTCATTCAAGGTAGATATATCTCCTCTCTCCTCTCTCTCAAGATGCCATATGAGTTCGAGTTATGTAAAAACTTATCAAAACTTAAATGCCATACATTCAAAATCTAGATGCCATATAAGTTCAAATTAAGTAAAAAAATAATCAAAACTCAAATGCCACTTAAATGCCACTCAAATGCCACTTAAATGCCATACAATACTAACTCGGCGAATCTATTCAACGCCGTAACCTATTGCATTCACTCCGGATTTCAATCCACAAAAAATCACTTGGTAGATAGATCTGCTCATATAATAATACTCATATATTTATACGCC
>CALYOO010000633.1:0-19117 GCA_945261195.1 Cryptosula pallasiana
TATACATACATAATCGGTCGCTCCCTGAACAGTGTTCCTGATCGAGGGGCACGCATCAAGGGGCACGCATCAAACCGTACAAGCCTTTTATAGTAGGATTTTGTACCTGCAACTGCATCCTCCCTCAGTTTTGATTGAATACTTGCTGCCTTATTAAACACAAATGGGAACAATCATACACACCAGACTGAAAAAAAATCTTGTATCAAACAAAGAGGTGAAACTGAAGTGTAGAATTAACACAATAGTTCATTACAATACATTCAGGTCATGCATGCTAATAAATGCAGTGATTGTCTTATCAAAATATTTTTTGTCCGGTCGCGAAGAAATAACAGCATAAATTTAGATAGCATTTTATGCAGTAGAATTTGCTAGGTTTTTGTAACACCAGGACCAATGGCTATACTGCAACTTGTATATTTATTTTAAATTTGCATAATTTTCGTTAGCAACCAGCATTGGCGCCCCGGTTTGAATTGAGTTTCAATGTTTGCTCTTGTAGAAAATACATTAACATAGTTTCTCAATTATATCAGCAACAAACAGTGGCAAAAAACATCAAACATACAGAAATTTTATTGGTTGTAGCAAAATCAGCACTCAGAAATTTCAAGTGTTGTGTCATCTTTTCATTCACATTCACATGGTTTAACAAAGTTTCAATTACAGTCGTGTTTGTTTCATTCTCTGACATGGTGGCCGGCTCATCAGATTAATCAGTATTAGTGCCTCTCTGCGATGCTAGTCGCATCTGGGAAGATACAGGCAACCTGCCCCTGTGCCAGGATGTTCATTTGAGTTTTGGTCAATATGCACAAGGTTACTTGTTGTTCTACAGAATTTTTTAACTTAATTTTCTTGGACTAAAATTGAATTACTGAATGTTGACAATAGAGCTTCAGAGGTGATGGAACAAAAAATTAAATATGTTTCATCCTTGGACAGGTCAACACCAAGGTATTTTGACATTGGTGAACTAACCATACAATTTAATCTTCACTTAACATGATCAAAAGTTGACTTGACCATTCACTTAACTATGAGCAAAAGTTGACTGGATCATTTTACAAATTTTTCTTAGGTTTTAACAGTTATAGAGAAATAAAATATGATTTTAACTTTGATTAAATAATTTTTAGCAATATATCGAATGTCTTGATGAATAAAACCCAACACATAGTAAAGATAATCATCTAGAAATGAGCAAAAAATTACCTACATGTCAGCAGTCTGCACACTGATGACGTCGTTATCGCTGCAATAAAAACTAGCGAAATCAACACCAGCAACCAGACTAAAGCAATATCTTCACAGGTGCAACTAGCTTGACCTCATAACAAGTACGTCACCCGACTTGGTGCGCTTTCTATCAACAGAATCCTTGTATTCGATGTTAAAAAAACATTATTTTTTGGGCCCCAGAAACTTGCAGTACATCCTACTTGTTCTGAAACTTAGTGATTTATTCTACTTTTTTGGAAAGACGTTTAAAATTTGATGAAAAACCAACATCTGAAGAAAATCATTATTTTGCAAGCATTTGCTTGAAGGGACCACTAACTAGTAATTGCATGACCTTTATCCATCTAAAAACTGTCGGTCGTGACTTCCATAGAGAGTGCAAGTAACTTTCCCCAAAAGCAGTATATACTATTTGAACTTGAAGAAGTTGAAAACCACTGTTGTGTGGCAAAGGCACTACTGTACTCATCAATGTATGCTTTTCAAAATAAACCAGTGACAATATTTTTTTAGTTTCTGAAGTTACCACTAGCCACTTGGTATATTAGGTGTAAAACATTACTTAACTGTTGGTTTCAGTTTCAGCATTGCTTTGTTAAAAGTTGTCGGATATGTCTGGGTCTGGAAAATCTGTTGAGCTATGGCTTCTAGTGTTATTTGTAGCCATTGTGTAGATGGATGGTGCAGATTAATTAAAAGAATGGGATTTAATGTTGATTGTATTACTGACATAACTAGCCGTGTTGGTAGTAGTACAACAAGAGAAAGTATAATGTGGTAACATATGATTGGTCGATGTGGCAGCAATGATAACTATATATTTAACATAGGGAGGATACCTCCAACTGAAGTAAGTGTAAACATTGCCTGCTTAACAAAATCGTCATCTTCAGTTTCATTTATACTGGAGACAGAGGAACCAAATATTGTTTAATGGTATTCTCTCAAACTCCGCTCTTTGTACACTGTCTATTCATTTTAACCTATCATGTTTAAATAAGTTGATTGTAGGGCAATTCTGATTGAAAAATAAAAAACTTTAATTTTTTTTCATTTATGTGTGTTTTCATTTTTTGTACCACTGAATTGCTACTTTGCCAAAAGTTTTCTATCCTTAATATACATGTTGATGCTAAAAACCTGAGAATGGGGATCTCTCCATTGATAACCAGCAAGTTGGTTACCTTTATAATTTGACTGATACCGCGTTACACATGAAGAAATAAAGTTTACCAATTTGCAATACAAATTACACAAATTGATGTCAGGATGCAAAATGGTGGCAGCAAATATTTGACAACTCTGCTGCAAGTATTCTACAGCATCAAGAGGAGTAACTAGTACCAAAAATCCAATATTGGGGGCAAACATGGCTTGACCCGGTGACATGTATCAAACCTAATAGCGCTTTCTGGGAATCTCTTCGCCAACTGTGATTCCACCCTAGGATCCCTGTTGGTTGTTGCAAATTTTAACTGATACTGTTTGTTTTCAGTTCATCGACGAAGCGTTCCAGCCTATTTATCTCCATTGCATTGAATGAAGGAGATCCAGTCGACTGAAAAAAAATCTTAAAATGAGGCTCTTCAGGATTTGTCACTATATCAATTTCACTAAACAAGTAGCTCAAGCATAAAGTTGAAACTCAGTGTCTCAAAAACTGAATAGTTAGTTCAGTATCAGTGCTAATAAGTTTTGTCAGAATAGGTCGGTATCAATATGTCGGAAAGGTAAGCATGGGCTCCACAGCTGCGCTGGTAATTACAAGCAAACTGTGTAGTACATAACAAATTACACGAATAACCTTTGCCATCTCACTTTGAGCAGTAACGGTGAAACTATCTTCTTTGTCTTGGTAACCATGAAGGAGTACAAACTAAAAGGCGCTGGATTTACCAGGGAGTCACTTGAGGAGTATCCAATTCAAATATTTTACACAATTGCAAACTTATCAATACTGATGGTTGCAGTATCATATGTATTGCACATTACTCCAAAACACAATCGCGGTATTGAGTAAAATGATGTGTAGGTACCTCTACAGTACAATACTTTAATCTTATGCAATCAATACGCTCGTTCTGATGGTTTTCACAGGACTCTCGTTTAATCTAGATATTGTATGGGCTTGACCACGTAATGGATAATGTACTGCAGTAGCAATGTTGTTGTCGAAGGCATAACGTGACATCTTGAGGTCATATAATCACATTGAACCAAACAATCGGGATTTTTGGATTGCCATTGGTTTAATACGCACAACTTCCATTGCTAAACCATTCTTTCATATTAGTCACCTGCAGACTTTAGTTGAGCTATAGAATGTGTAGCTGTGGTCACAGAGCGTATATTAGGCATCGACTTGAAAGAATGCACCCTTGTGCATTTTTCTCCAAAGTGTATGTTTGAAAACAGCGTGTCTGGAGCAGTTCATCTAACTGCATATCCGCCACAATAACTTTCATTGTGTCGTAAAACAACCCTTGCTTCGACCGACTAAAGTACGCACTTTTCATGCTTATCCACAATGTTACTCAAACAAATTATTTACGTCACAACATTAAACTGAAGCTTTAAGCATTGTGATATCAGTATTGGGATAATAACGGCGTAGTGACTAACTAAATTGTTTAGTTGAGGTGTGATCTGAAGAAAGTTAATTATATTAAATCAGAAGCAATTTTGGCCTGGGGAAATGTTCTCAATATTCTTTTAGTGGACTCAATTATCATAGTCCCGAGAATTAAATGCTTATATTTGACACACATACCCTGAAACATCATTTCTCCCACCAAAGGGAATCAGTATACTCACAGTAGGTGCCTAGAAAAATAGTTAGCAGTCCCACATAAATTCTAGTAATTTTATGCATGCTCAAAGCGAAACACAAAGACACAAACAGCAATGAATTGGGAGTAAGGCAAAACATGATCAAAATTTCTTGTTTCAACATAGCTGATAAAGAATCATTCTTCAGACTAAACCTCAACATATTGCTAGGCAAATCCAGAGGTCGGCTTTCAATAGTCATGAAAACCATCACTGGTGGATTGTCTCTAACAGATGGCACTGTAATGATCTTGTTCAATTTTTTTTCTCTAAAATACAAGAAAACAACAGTTGTGCATTGAGGATTAGTGCTGTGTCAAGCTATAAAACTTGACCACGAGCAGAGTCAAGCCGAGCCATCAAAACAACGATCATGATCAATTTTATTGCTCAATAGAATAAGGAATACAATATTCATGTACATCCAAGGTAGCAAAAATTTGCAATTAAGATATCAATGTTTAAACTAAAATAAAGTTTTTGTTCAGAAAAGCTATCATGTTCACAATTTTAGGCTGTAAACTGCTCTGATTATTTGATATAACTTTGCTTGTGATGTTGAGAACTCATTCAAATGGTACTGTATTGGGATGACAGACTATCGCAATCTCAGCATAAATGCAACGGACCGACTAATCGGACATTTGAGTTTGGTTTTAGGTACTGTGTTGTCGGATTATATTGTCAAATCGTAACCTGTTAAAAAGCAGTTGATAGTAAAAGTATTGTTGATGTGCGAGGGATAGAGAGAGAGAGAGAGCTCATCAAAGTATAAAAAAATAGACAACAAAACTGGAATGACAAAAATATAGAAATGCTGTTTAACCATCTAACAAGTTCACAACATTGATGCCGGATTGACCATTCAAATATAAGTTATACGACTTTGTAATATATAATAATTTGACTGCAATAAAATAAGTTTAATACAAGAGCTACTGTTAGTAAGTATGTTATGGCACTACATGTATGCATTCAAAGAAGTAATAGCATTGATACATGGAGCTGAGAAACATTATTGATGTCGTCTAATAAAAAAGTGCAATGGATTATTAATTATTCAAATCAAACCGAGCTGTAATACCATAATACAAAAGCTTGTGGCTAGGAAAAAAGTGACTATGAAAAATGCACGGAAAAGAAAAAAAATTGACCCACATGTATGTCACAATGAGCAGGTGTAGAGTAGAATAGACCATGAAAATGTAGTGCTAGTAGATGTTCTGTTAGCACCAGAGACTTGTTGATGTTAACATTTGCCAATACAAGTTTAAACTGGCATGAAATAAAACACTATGTAGCCCTATGCTGTGCTAGTGACAAATCAATTGTTCATCGCAAAACGCCAGAGTGTTAGTCTGAAAGCTACAGGGTAATAACATTAGTGTGTGTATGAGTGTGAACAAATAATTAAAAGATGAAAGCACGATTGGTGCATACCAATGCAGGTACAGAGGTACCTTGCACACACAAATGAGAAATGGCGTATTTTTATAGCTTTGGGTAGACGTGAGCATTGGTCTTCTACCGTAATAATGGCGACGTTCTCGTATCACACCCACACCCACAGGCATCAATATAGCGTTAGAACTCTTGCCTCTCAGAATTCTCTGTTTTTGAGGCTGTAGTGTAGTCACCTAGCAGAGTTGAGAGCAGGTCAGAGTTCTCAGATGGTGGAAGCTGTTCCGTCTCACCATCCTCTGTTGGATCATCCTTGATCTGCCGGATAGCATACTGCTGTACTTTCGCCCTCTTCTCTACCGGTAGGTAAACCAAATTCTTTGACCAATGGTCAGAAAACGAGCAGTGATCCAGCAGATTAGCAGAGTCATTAGCAAAGAAACTATATAACAACACGGAGCACGTGTAAATAATTTGATCCAAACATCAAGCAATACGTTAGCCTAGGATTTATTAAGCTAGGCCAACGCAACAAATAAGAGGAAACAACTCTGTGACCATTATTTTCACACTTACTCATAGAGGTAAAACTACATAAACTTGAATAATACGTAATGACACTTTATGAACCAGTCAATTATGACTTTGAGCACAATGACCAACTAAGACAGCAAACCATAGTGACAATTTGAATGCATGTCACCTACATCTTAAGAAGGTCATGGTACAATTTGGCTTTGGCTTGGTGGAGAGCTGTAGGTTCCCCTTCCACAGGTTTGCTTAATAAAATCAGCTTGTGGAACAGCTGTTTACCCAGAGAACCAGCTGCATGCTTTTGACTAGACATGACAGTGGTAACCCCTTTGAACATCTGAGGCCATAGTTATCATACCCAGATCAATGCTACTACCGTTTCAGTAGGTCTCTCAGCTATAGCAGAACATAATTTGTATAATATAAACTGACTGTATAAGCATTTTATGTCAATCTGCAAAGTTTTAAATATGCCCTACCTGCAATTTAGTTAGAGTAGAGTGCACAGACTAGGCTAGAGTCAAAAAACGCTCAAGCATGTCATGTGTGCTATTCGAGGGGGTACACACATTCATCCTTAATCGAAGCCTATTGGAGTCTTTGTCCCTCTGAAAAAAAAATGAAAATATCACTGACAAATTTAACAGTGCTATGAAATGACAGAAAAAGAAAAGTCTGACTTACTAGAAAGAGTCAAGTAATGAACTTTCAGTAGCAGCGGAGCTGTTTTGAAGTATCTCACTATAACTGAATTTGTCTGATTGATGAACTAGTACCAGTATGAAGCTCCTTCACAAACCTCTGCACAACTAAGTTGATGGGGTGGAAAAAACATCTAACATGGCACATTTAGCTCTGAGTGACAGCACCAGATATATTTGCTGCATTGTCGGCTGACACCGTAACACATTGCTGGAGGTGAACCGGGATGTCTGGCGTGGCTAAAATTCGGTCTAGATCATCATCATTATCATTGGCAGCACATTCTTGAACATCAATGTCATTTGGAATAAAATATAAAACGTTCAATCAAATGATTTAGTTTAGTACTTCACTCAATCAATCAGACACAGGTATCTGTCCAACCAAATAGTAAATCACTCAATTGGTTTTGGTATACATACACGTACCATATTCCTCATTGTGCAGTTCCACAGACTCCAGCTCTACAACATCCAGCAGATTGGAACTTGACATGTTTAGGTCTGTGAATATCCACTCTTACAAAGCGCTCAAAAGATGGGCCCCATACACTGTGAGGGCTGCTCTACCTTACCAAACCTATGAAGTTGAACGCAATGGGAAACTTTCTGTGCAGCATGGAGGGCGCATTCATTACTACGCCAGTGAACCTTTGCCCAGTGATGGGGAGGAAGTGTTGATAGCAGCCAAAATAAACCCACCGGCCGCAATAGACTCAACTATTCTGGAACCCGGAAACAACCCATGTCCAGGATCAGGAGGCTATCCAAGGCCAACAGCAGTTCAGACCCAGCAGGCAGCGTCGTTTGCCAAAGCGACTAGATGATTGCATACTGGACTTCATGAAGATTTGTGTGAGCCGTTTTGCTTGGATTTTGCGCCAGTTCTGGGACAGAATCAAGTCATAGAGTGGGGTGATGAAGTAAATCTGTGCTGGAATGTTGACACCAAGCAAGGACGAGAATAATTTAACTCTTTAGTAATGGTTGGTGGCCCTGAAAAGGGCCTTTGCGGGCGAGGTGCTTATGCTCAGCCTCCATCTCTTTCGAGGTGAAGTGGACATCGCAGGCTGCAAAACGACCTCTCTTTCGGTGGACTAACTCTCGCTTTGCCAACTCCTGGAGACCTTTGCGCAAAGAGCTGCACTCGTCGTAAAAGAACATGTTGCTGCTAGTGGTAGACGCTGAGCACTGTTGCTGCTAAGTTGTGTCATCAGCTATATAGCATAAAAGCGCACGGGCTGGTAATATAAGTCATCAATAGCGAGTGCTGCATAAAATCTGTCCGATGTAATCTACCCTTTGCATTGTTGTATAATGTCCCATTGTTGTAATTACTTCTATTACATGTTTTTATTTAATTATTATTACAAGTTACAAGTAATTTGTGTTGTGGATGTTTAAAAATTATTATAAGTATTGTTTAATTCGTTCTGGTGTAAATATTTACCATCATAGGTTGTGTACAAACAAAGTAGTTGACTTTTTAAAGTGTTTTCCAATCAGGGACATAATTTTAAGTATTACTACTATGCCAGAGTTGTGCCAGAGTTGCAGTGAATAAAGTTGTGCAGTTATGAAAACTATGTTTCCTATTAGTAACTGCAAAGACACTAGTTTAGCCGGTCAAGTTTATAAATTAGTAGTTGCGCTGGAATTAATTAGAGATAAAGCTTGTAGGTAAATAGGCATCTGTGCCCACTTTACTATGTGGCAGTTATAAAAATCTACGTCTCATAGTAGTCACTGCACTAACAATAGTTTAGCTGGGCAAGTCTATTGACACTGCAAGTTACAGTAGCTATTTAGTTCATTGTTAAGTAAACCTCTGCCTATATTATTGCTGTTAGAGGGGGTGATCAATTATATGGCGAGTTAAATCGTAATAAGAGTTTAGACTATCAACTGGGCCTGTTTTCGGTCTTTCAACTCTCTACTGGGCCTGCTTTTGACCAACCTGCAGATTATCAACTGGGCCTGTTTTCGGTCCTTCAGCTAGCTACTGGGCCTGTTGCCGGTCCATCATCTACCTACCGGGCCTGATTTCGGTCCACATGCAGACTATCAACTTGGCCTTTTTTGGTCTTGTTAGTGAATCGGCATATTTTTACTTCAGTATGATGTTCATGGACTCACTTTCAGAATCAAGATGACGACAAGACAATACAACAAAAGACGCCTGCACTGTCAGACCACCATAGAAAAAAAGCGTATTTGCATGCGCAAACATGCATTTCCTGTTAGAAATATGTGGGGTTGTCCTCCCTTTCATTCGATTATCGACAACTCCAAAACAAGCAAAATATCAATTTGCTGTGAAGTGTGCAATTCGACTAGCTTCGGTACCACTCTATCGACTATCGACTCAAATTTTCAAATATCAATCAGGTCTAGTACAGTTCTTTTTTTGTAACAGAAGTTGAGAGGGCTCTCTACTTTAGCATGGTTATGGAGGCAACAAAACTTCCAATCCAATACATGTAAAGGGATCGGGTAAAAGAGAGTTAATTTTGGGTTTTACTTGTTTCTAGTAAATTTATGTTTATCGCAGACTATATTGTAAAGGACGTTGTCACGCCTTCACCGAACAGCTACTAGGGAAGTGTACCGAGACAGCAATGTAACGATAATTGCTATAGAGCGCTACTGATTTAGTAGTCATGGCTCTCTTTACTAACTATTTGTGTATCAAGATAGCTCCGGGTTCTGAAGTGTGCAAAAATACTAACAATATCAGGCACCCTGCCAAACTAAACACACTGGGTTATATATATGAATACTTTATTAGCTCAAGATACAAAAGCTTACTTAGAGATGTTCTCTCAGCAAGCGCACAATCATCTCTGCCCACTGGGCCACATGTCACTATATTTATGCAATCAGATATGTAAATAAAGCAGTTGAAAATACTAAAACATGATTGGTACAAAAAGCATCAGACCATACAAGCATTAGTAGGCATAAAATACAAACAAGCAGGTGCTATAAAAACATATACTTAACAATAACAATGAGTCCTAGTGCGCACAGTTAACTTATCCAGCGAGGCGGGGAATTCCTAGCTTGGGATCCTAGAGCGTCTTCCTTGGTAGATACTGCGGTAGGCATATGCATCTGTGCTGGTTCAGCTGAGGGCGGTCACGCGTAGCTAGTATCACACACTAACTGTACTCTTCACTTGCTAGCCGTACGCATCATATTGAGTAGTAACCAATGCGTACTAAGCCAGTAGTGCTGATCAAAGGAGTGGCCACCTATGTGAAAATCCATTACATAGGTCGCTTCAACTATGAGTATCGCCGTACTAATAGTTAACTAATCATAGGGTGGCCGCTAATCACAGGGGCCGAAAAAGGTAAGGAGAAGGAAGTTTCATTAGGGGACTGTGGGCTACGCGTGACCGGTAACCCAAGAGAGGTGTACGCGGACTGCGCAACCCTTTGCACAAAACCATGTGTGTCTAAAAGGAGGAGGAATCACGCCCTGCTTAGTTGGCACAGAAAGTGAAGGGGGCCCACAACCAGTGGGCTTACAAAAAGGACAGGAAGGATGGCACACTACCCTTGTGGCTAATGAAGTAAAAAGGGGTGCACACCACCCGTGTGACTGATGAGGGGTGGGGAGAGGTGCACACAACACGGGCCTTTGGGGTTTGCCAGAAAAACAATAGATACGATGCGGCCTGTAATAAAATTATTTCTACTAACCTAGCGTTTTCAATCATTTCCCCCACACACAAAACAGGGTAAGCCACACAACACCCATCAAAATAAATTATAAAATCTATTTAGATAATTTATAGAACTCACCTGGATACTGCTCGTGACAATACTAAGAGAAAACAAAACGCAAGCTAACCCCCATATTTTTTGACAAATAATTAACAAGTCTGTCAAATCCGGTCACGTTACGGTATTACATTAGACATGTGAAATTAATTTCAAATTTTATTTAGGATCGTTTTACACAGTTTTCTAATGATTAAATACCGAATAAAATGTAAATCATAATTTGGCATCAAATATCATGTTTTTAAAGCATTTTAAAAGTTTTTATTTTATTTATTGCGTGCTTTGCCGATAACTTGTCGAATCTTGGTCTGCCAAAGCAACAGTGTTACGTATCTACCAACTAATGTGACTGAGAAGGCTGTGGCTCTGTCATTTGGTCCATAGACCCCAAATAACGCATGTATTATCTCATGAAAAAAACTCGATGCGGCTATGTGATGCCTGGTTGACTGGCGACACTTTAAATTTAACATACTCTGGTTTCAACCATAGAATTGGAGATAATTCTATGTTTTCTGGGGGAAATAATTCTATGTTTTTGACCAACGCTCTGAGTACCGCTGTTGTCAAACATTGGTCTGCCACTTATCCTAGACTGCAATTCTCAAATGACAAGTACATTTTTAACGGAGCCTCCCCAAACCTTCCGGTTATTCATGACTTGATGTTATTCAGATTTTTGGTTATTGCCGGGTTATTTAAAATTGCATGGTGTAATTAGAAAAATAACAAAAGAAACAATCAATACAACAACAATACTTTTTCTCTACCGATCCTGTTATGATTGTAGTTTTTTTTACTTTATACCTTAACGCCCTAGAAGTATGCCTAGGAAAAATGTGATAACCTGCGAAAAAGAAGTAGTGATAGCAAAAAGATGGTTGGTTGGTTCGCAAAACTTCAACAACAATAATAATAAGAAATCATAACACACATAACAATAATAAATAAAGATATATTATTATTTATGTATTATTAATTAATACATGCATATTATTATATAATAATATATATTGCTATTGCTATAGTAATGTGACGGACGGCGTCAGCACTAAGTACACTCATTTACTTTCTATTTAGTATTCACTTATTCCAGCTACATTTACCCGTTCCATGCCTGCGCTCTAGGGCAGATTGTTCTATTGTACATTCATACATTTTTACCTTACCATTCACTCGTATATGTTTACCATGTGCTAATCACTCATGCATTATCCAAGTCCACCCACTATCTGTTTATTGGTACACTCTAGCCAACCACTTGTGCTAGGTGTGGCTTCCTTTGTCATGTCAGTTTGTATTACATAATCATTATTATAAATGTTGATGTCATGGTGTAATAAAGTCAGAGTCAGCTTGCACACTCTCAGAAGTTTCTTTGTTCTCTAACAATAACTTCACTTGCGCTAGTACATGCACATACAACAAAAGCTCTATTACTCGGGTAGTAATAAATAAGCAGATCAACCCGAACCTCTGCTGGCCGAACCTAGCTCTGACTAGTTCGCCCTTCAAAGTTCGGCCTCTGGCTTACACACTGGAATAGCTAACGCAACCGACAGCTATACAGTAAACTAGGATGGTCACACACCACTCCCAAAAAAACTAGTCGACCTGCTGGCGGGTTGTATTGCTCAAGCGATAGACACAGATTGCCATCACAGTTCGGGAGGTTGTGCAGGTAGGCCTAGCTGCCAACTCACACCTCCACAGTGAAATCCTGCACAATAGTATAAATAATAATAACAAAAATCATAATAATAGTAGTAGTTGCAGAAATAATTATAAGTAATAATAATTATTATTTATAACAAGTTTGACTAATAATTATAACAAGAAATAATTATTGTTCTATTAAGTAATTATTATAAATAATAGTAATGATTATTACTATATCTTATTATTGTTAATTATTATAATAAAAAGCTATTATTAATATTATTATTATAATAATAATGATAATAACATTATTTAATAAATTAATACTGTTGTAATGATAATGATAAGTTGTAGAAGTTGCAATTCTACTACTGTAATTTTTAGCCATGACGATTGTAATTTGAGTACAATAATAATTAACACCAATGATAGTAATAATAATCAATTATTATTATTGTAATGAATACGGATTATAATACTATTATTGAAAGACAAAATAAACGTTTAATGCATTGTTGTGGTCACTGATTATAATCATCATAGTAATTCAAATTATGATTAATTTACTTTGATTAATTTGTCGTTATCATATTATTACTCACTATGGCGTTTTATGTAGATTATTTTACATATATATACGTATAATTATATACATATATATATACATTTACATATAAATATATATGTGTACAGTGTTTGAGTGGTCACACACTTCGGAGAGAACTCCAGGTGTTTTGGCTGATCCCATAAATAGGCAGAATAAAGGAGATGTGTGTGTGTAAGGTGTTGTATACCCAGCATAAAGTAGAAAAATCAAATGAAACGTTTTACAAAATTTTTCAAACTCTCCCAGTGTTTAGGCAACTATTGAACTGGAATGGCAGAAAAACACATTTTTTCAGTTTTATGTTGTGGGACTTGGAGCGAACAGGTTTATGCAGTGGGAATTGTAATGTAGACATGGATGAATGTCAACAAGAATGAATACAGACATAGCTGGAATAAATGTAGACACATCTTGGAATGAACATTGACAAACCTGGAGTGAATGTCGACTATGTAAGAGAGTTAAACTGTCAAAATTCATTGCTGGTGACGTATAAACAACCGTTTCCATATTCGTACCGGAAATAACACAGTTAATTGCTTATTCCCTAAGTAGACAACTCCTGGAATTAATGACAAATAACTTTTTATATACCGCTGATTACATATGTACACATTTCCAGGAATTAACAGCAAAAATTGCTTTTGTATAGCATAGTCAACATTTGTTCCAGGTTTTGTTGGCGTTCATTCCTGTATGTGTCTGCATTCTTTCCAGCTGTGCCTGCCTTCATTCCTATCTAAATTTGTTCCAATTCCCACTATTTAAACCTGAAAAAATAACATGTCTGTCTGCCATTCTAGTTAAATAAATGCCTAAACCGCCACACTGAGAGATTAAAAAAATGTTGTAAAACATTTATTGGCCTAATTTACTATATGTCGGGGCTTAACTTTGCTACTTGTTCAGAATAATTGTGGATTCAATATTTTATTCAATATATTATGATAATCATAATAATTCAAGTGACAAGTAGGTATATATACGTAACCTACTATGTTAAGAAAAATCTTAAAGCTGCTGCAACAAAATTGTGTTGGACCAGTTTGATGTATGGTGTGGGTTTAAATTTGTCATTTTTTCTCAAACCAGAGATATTTGTAGTTTTGATAGTTTCAATAATATAGGTGGAGACAAATCAAAAAACGATTGCATTTTGTCAATATGCAATGGTTTGAGTGTCAGTCAAGTAATGCTCTGTTAGTTTATGACACAATATTTTCTTCCAGTATGTATAAATTGCCACATCCTTTAGTAAGGTTGTTTTAGCAGTTGAGTTACCACACCGATGTCATCTTTAAAATTGAGCGTGAGAGATTGAAGAAAGTGCTGGAGAGGGTAGATCGTAGGGGCAGAACAGGGCGGTAATAGAGCTCTAGGTAGTTGGTGATAACTAAAGCGTGGTAGATGTAGGGCTAGGTGGAGGGAGGAGAGAATAGAGCTGGATAGGCAAAAGAAAAGGCATTCGGAAATGTTTGGCGAAATTGGAGAATAAAATTTAATTATGGCGGGTAACACCGCTGGTATATACCTACATCACTAACAATCAACATCTGTGCTGTGAGTATATTAATAATAACTGAGTGTAACTCATATAACTCATTTTCAGTCTCGGTTCTGGTTATCACACTTGATATCAATTGTACAGCAAAGTTTGATTAGATAATTAATGTCAGACTTTTTAGTATGAGCTTATTTATACACTGTTGAAACGGCATTTGAAAAGTCTATTGTTGGCTATGTTATGGTGGCGTAAAATCTTTTGCATTGTCAAGCGTCTACACGATTTTCAAATCATTTGAATCCATTGAATAAATTTGAATTTTGGCAAACCTTCTGTACACTTTGTGACATTGATATAATGCTTTGAGAATCCGATCCAATTTGCCGGTCTGTTCGATTGATAAGAGCTATAATCACGAACACTGAATATTTCATCAACAGAAATAAAAGAAAAATTGTTTTTTATTTTGTATCAATAATATATAAAACCAAATTGTCTTTTTCAAAAACCTCATTTTTGAGATTACATTCAACAACTGATTAGTTGGTTAATCAATTTGTTCTATCTCTATTGGTTTAATCAATGTCAGACAATTTGCAAAGAGGCTAGAAAGAAAATGAGGGCTATCGTTTTTGCCTTGAAAACTATCCTTGCAAAATTTTTCAAAAAAATTCAGATTATAATAGGACAGTTGAGATTTTTTTCAAGATACTCCATACAATTTGTAGATAGTTCATATTACATCTACAGCATTCATATGGTTTGTTTCTTTTCTAAATCGTTCGACTCATTTCTAAACAGTAAGGATCACTTGCAAAGCAACTATACGTTTTGTAAAATTTAAGGTTGCTTGACAGGAAATACATTTCTATCTAGTGCTTGAAATCCTGCAACTACCAAGTGCGACATTTATTCATTCTAAGTACTAAGCCATGTTTGAGATACAGTTTGCCAAGTTATTTACAACATTTACTCAATTATTTCCCATGTAAACAATGCTTTGCAATACATCCAGACTATTTCAAAATCCTCATACCATTTTTATAGCAAAATCGTCTAACATTATGAGACAATAGAATGTAGTATAATTTGTTTTTGCATCAGGCCATATTTTCATATCGCATTTTTTTTATAAAAAAAAATGTATTTTGGTTTTAGTTTATTGTGGCGTCACTAAAAAATATTTTGTTTGAATTACAATTAGCAGAAATGTATACTCCGTTAGTCAGTAAGTACATATTTCCGTTTATGTTTAAGAGCCATTGTGTTTCCTGAAGATTAAATATTGTTTACAATCTGAAATATTGGAAAATCTTTGTTAGTGTTACTTGGGTTTAAATTGCTGCACTTTGAAAGTATGGCATACTACATTGGTTTTAATCGAGTGATGACCATAAAGCCACTTGTTCTATTTCTGTAACAGGTTTTGCATCTCTATTTATTTCGATAGGTTATCGAAAAATTTTTGATCTAGTACACCAGAAAAGGACAGTCCGCAAATTACGGCAGAGCAGCTAGGCCGACTATATCGGCAATATTGCTCTGGGTCTCTATCTTCATTCTCTTTAGGGCGCCTTGTACGAAAGGTTAGTGACAGCTTTTGCTTTGCGCATGAATGATGCAGAACACTCCGCATTGCCAAACTTATTGACCCCTGTTTTTTTTTACAGTTCTAATCAGATTAAAAATAATAATGTACCCTAAAGAAAACTCATTCTTAAGCATATAAATCCTTAGGAAATTTTGCCTGGAAAACACTTCTGAACAACGCATGAAAATTTTACCATCAGTAGAAACTTTTTATATTTATTCATAACTTCATTTATTACAAGTAGCAAGTAGCATGTATCAATCAAGTAGCTTAGTTTTGTATGGCAATGCCAAATGCAGTGTTGATCAGAAAACGAAGACTGCTGAATGTTGTTTAGTAAGTTACGACTAAATAATATTTTTTTGATAAAGTTTTGTTTTTGATTACCTCAAAACAAAACTTTATATATTGCCAGGAATTAATGTCGACACTTCCGAGAATGACCATGAAATTTTTGTTTCCTTCTACCATGGTCGTCTTTCATCCAGGTCTGTCGACGTTCATTCCAGGATGCGTCTACATTCATTCCAGTTATGACTACATTCACTCCTGTTGACGTTCATTCTTATTTACCTTCCTTCCAAATTTCTTTTGATTATTGTTTTGTATTCAGAAAATGAGATAGCTTGGCACAAATAATTTCATTGCACGCCTATCAAGTCAAGCTTTTCTGTTTGAGAGTGACACACCGAGCAAGTTTCAGTTGCAGTACTTTTAGAATCTGTTGAAATGTCTATATCTCTGTTATTATATCAGGTATTTCCTAATGTCAAAACAAAGGACCACAGGACAAAACTGTTGGCCCAAACTTGTGTATCTTGGTTTGGCTCCTAAAACAAAACCAGTAGTAGCTTCCACAGTTTCAGCTGAGCATGGATACTGTCAACCAAAAATTCCTACTGCCTTTGTAAGTTTCCCATGTTTCAGACAAAAAGTGTTTCATTTATATCCAAGTCTTGGAAAGCACATAATTTGTTGTTTAATGCAAAGTTTCAATTCGCCAAAATCGCAATTTGTTTCATCGGTGTTAAATACTCATACAGTTATCTTTTGGTGTTGAAGGGTAAAAGAAGAACGCACAGGGATATAACCAATACTGTGAGTGATGCTACTGTTGGTGTAGACTCCGATGACGAGGACCTCAAAGAGCTGTCTGATGGAAGTTTGTACACTCTAAGCAGTGACAGCGAGGAGGAGGTGGCAGATCTCATGCCATACTCCGGTGTGCGCAAATCTGATTGTATGAAGTGGAGTCAGCACCTTCCAATCGAGTTATCATCTGATGAGAAATGGATGGAATTTTTTAATCAACAAATTACTAACTGCAAAACTCACAAGAGATGGACAGTAGGGTAATGGTTATTGATATATGTAGTAAATATGCTTATTTTACTAACATTTGTCAAGCTATGGAAAAAGATTGGTTGTTAAAGGCTGTGTATCTGGAGCCTGATTTTACCCCACCTTTTAAACTTTATTTTATGTGATTTATGCTTTCTTTTGTTGATGTGACTTACACTGTTTTTTTTTAACAAATTGATGCATATGTGTGATTATTTTTGGAGTAAATATTATATTTCATCAGAGCATTTGTCCTTCAAAAAAGTTTGCTGAATTGTAATCCATCTAATAATCATATTGAAATGGAGTTTATTTTTTGAGATGAACTTAAAAAAAGATTTGTTCCAAGTTTAATGTCAAGTAGGCGCTTTTTTTGCACAGTTGCAAAAACTTTCTTACCTGACTGACAGCCAAATGTTTTTTAGCAACAAAAGTTACTGTAAACTCAATTGTTTTAAGAAATGGGTTTGGTAATCAAAGAAGTCTTTGATGTTTCCTAAAGCTATTTTAACATTTATCATCTCCTTTAATGATTTATTTAAAATAAATGTGGTTATCATACAAGTGCATGTGGGACATAGATAGTTTTTTAAACTACGTAACAGTGTGCTGTTTGCCTGATTTTAAAATAAATCTGAAGCCTGTTTAACAAAGCTAGTTATAATCAAACCTTAAAAACACAGCTGAGGTTATGTAATTCAATCGATAAGGCTACTCAACTGTCATATACTATTCTACTATTTCACACCAAATTATTAGCTGTTTGTACCTGCAAGTCACTGCTCCTGTGACATCTATTTGCAGCATGCTTACTAGTAGAATTGTATGCAGATTTATTGAAAAGTTAAATGTATATAGTATTTGTTATTGTGATTAGCAGCTTATGACTACAGCATATAAACATTGTGATGTGATTTTAATAATATCGCTCTTTTTAGCATGATTCAGATCGCCATGGACCTATTCACAAGATCTCCCAGAGGGTACAAAAATCTAGCCAAAGTGCTCAGGATACCGCCCGGAAGGCATCTGGAACGATACAAGAATTTTATAAATCAAACTCCAGGAATCGTTAATGAAAATCTAAATTGGATGCGGCTAGAAGCAAACCGCCGAAAGCTGTCAAAGTGTGGCAGAGAAGGCTTCATAGTTTTTGATGAAGTTTCAATACAGGTTAGTTGCATGCGTCTTAGTCTTCTACTGCTACTAACATTGGAGCATAATTATTACCATACCAATAGTAAGTAAAATATGTTCAGTTGTTTGGCACTTGTTATTATGGCCTTCATTAATGTTGTTGGGACTAATTTTTTTCCGTTAGTGATGGTGCATTGAGTATCGATTGCCAGATATATATAAATATAAAAACATATTTTGCATTTTAACTGCATAGAATAACTTTTTGTGTTTTCCGTATTTGATAAATATCAAATTACTTTGTTCAGTTTAGCATGTTGTGTATACACGGTAGGGAACTGATTATAATCGGTTACAATTGGCATAAAATCGAGGCATCTTACTTTTATGCAATTGATTTATTTAGTAAACATTGTTATGATTTGCTCACCTAAAATTGATTGAAACTGTAATTATATTTATAACATGATATCCTTTATGCATTTACAGTTTTCGGTCATAAATGTTTTAAAAACAACTAGTAATTTGAGGACAAATTTTTTCAGCTCGTTTTGTTTGCTTATAACTGTTTTTTCCCCTAATTTTATATTGTAACTTTATATTGTAGCCTGATCTGCAGTTTGATGGATGTACTGCTGATGCCAAACTAGTTGGGTTGACAGATTATGGCCCCGCTCAGGGTCTGCATTTTCTGAGAAAATCTGGTGAGTGGTGTAGTACATTGTTAAGTTGATGTGATCTGGTGTATTGAGCATTGCCTGTCATCTAAGTTGTGTA
>CALYOO010000634.1:0-19099 GCA_945261195.1 Cryptosula pallasiana
GGTAACTTATCTCTACATCCTACAGTAGTTACCCATCTCTATATCCTACAGTAGTTACCTATCTCTATATCCTACACTAGTTACGTATCTCTATATCCTACAGTAGCTACCTATCTCTATATCCTACAGTAGTTACCTATCTCTATATCCTACAGTAGATACCTCTCTCTACATCCTACAGTAGTTACCTATCTCTATATCCTACAGTAGTTACTTATATCTATATCCTACAGTAGTTACCTATCTCTATATCCTACAGTACTTACCTATCTTTATATCCTACAGTATTTACCTATCTCTATATCCTACAGTAGTTTACCTTTCTCTATATCCTACGGTAGTTACCTATCTCTACATCCTACAGTAGTTACCTGTCTCTATATCCTTCAGTAGATACCTATCTATATATCCTACAGTAGTTATCTATCTCTACATCCTACAGTGTTTAACCTATCTCTATATCCTACAGTAAGTTCATATCTCTATATCCTACAGTAGTTACCTATCTCTAGTACCTATCTCTACATCCTACAGTAGTTACCTATCTCTATATCCTACAGTAGTTACCTATCTCTATATCCTACAGTAGTTACCTATCTCTATATCCTACAGTAGTTACCTATCTCTATATCCTACAGTAGTTACCTATCTCTACATCCTACAGTAGATACCCTATCTCTACATCCTACAGTAGTACCTATCTCTACATCCTACAGTAGTTACCCATCTCTATATCCTACAGTAGTTACCTATCTCTATATCCTACACTAGTTACGTATTTTCTATATCCTACAGTAGCTACCTATCTCTATATCCTACAGTAGTTACCTATCTCTATATCCTACAGTAGATACCTCTCTCTACATCCTACAGTAGTTACCTATCTCTATATCCTAAAGTAGTTACTTATATCTATATCCTACAGTAGTTGCCTATCTCTACATCCTACAGTAGTTACCTATCTCTATATCCTACAGTAGTTACCTATCTCTATATCCTACAGTAGATACCTATCTCTATATCCTACAGTAGTTACCTATCTCTATATCCTACAGTAGTTACCTATCTCTATATCCTACAGTAGTTACATATCTCTACATCCTACAGTGTTTAACCTATCTCTATATCCTACAGTAAGTTCATATCTCTATATCCTACAGTAGTTACCTATCTCTAGTAACCTATCTCTACATCTACAGTAGTTACCTATCTCTATATCCTACAGTAGTTACCTATCTCTATATCCTACGGTAGTTACCTATCTCTATATCCTACAGTAGTTACCTATCTCTACATCCTACAGTAGATACCTATCTCTACATCCTACAGTAGTAACCTATCTCTACATCCTACAGTAGTTACCCATCTCTATATAACCTACAGTAGTTACCTATCTCTATATCCTACACTTGTTACGTATCTCTATATCCTACAGCAGCTACCTATCTCTATATCCTACAGTAGTTACCTACCTCTATATCCTACAGTAGATACCTCTCTCTACATCCTACAGTAGTTACCTATCTCTATATCCTACAGTAGTTACTTATCTCTATATCCTACAGTAGTTACCTATCTCTACATCCTACAGTAGTTACCTATCTCTATATCCTACAGTAGTTACCTATCTCTATATCCTACAGTAGATACCTATCTTTATATCCTAAAGTAGTTACCTATCTCTATATCCTACAGTAGTTAACTATCTCTATATCCTAAAGTAGTTACCTATCTCTATGTCCTACAGTAGTTACCTATCTCTATATCCTACAGTCGTTACCTATCTCTCTCTATATCCTACAGTAGTTACCTATCTCTATATCCTACAGTAGTTACCTATCTCTATATCCTACAGTACTTACCTATCTCTATACCCTACAGTAGTTACCTATCTCTATATCCTACAGTAGTTACCTCTCTCTATATCCTACAGTAGTTACATATCTCTCATATCCTACAGTAGTTACCTATCTATACATCCTACAGTAGTTACCTATCTCTATATCCTACAGTACTTACCTATCTCTATATCCTACAGTAGTTACCTATCTCTATATCCTACAGTAGTTACCTTTCTCTATATCCTACGGTAGTTACCTATCTCTACATCCTACAGTAGTTACCTGTCTCTATATCCTTCAGTAGTTACCTATCTCTATATCCTACAGTAGTTATCTATCTCTACATCCTACAGTAGTTACCTATCTCTACATCCTACACTAGTTACCTATCTCTATATCCTACAGTAGTTACTTATCTCTACATCCTTCAGTAGTTACCTATCTCTATATCCTACAGTAGTTACCTATCTGTACATCCTACAGTAGTTACCTGTCTCTATATCCTTCAGTAATTACCTGTCTCTACATCCTACAGTAGTTACCTTTCTCTACATCCTACAGTAGTTACCTATCTCTAGTTACCTATCTGTACATCCTACTGTAGTTACGTATCTATACATTCTACAGTAGTTACCTATCTTTATATCCTACAGTAGTTACCTATCTCTATATCCTACAGTGGTTACCTGTCTCTATATCCTACAGTAGTTACCTAACTCCACATCCTACAGTAGTTACCTATCTCTACATCCTACAGTAGTTACCTGTCTTTATATCCTTCAGTAGTTACCTGTCTCTACATCCTAGAGTAGTAACCTATCTCTACATCCTACAGTAGTAACCTCTCTCTATATCCTACAGTAGTAACCTATCTCTACAGCCTACAGTAGATACCTATCTCTACATCCTACAGTAGTTACCTATCTCTATATCGTACAGTAGTTACCTATCTCTATATCCTACTGTAGTAACCTATCTCTACATCCCACAGTAGTTACCTATTTCTATATCCTGCAGTAGTTACTTATCTCTACATCCTACAGTAGTTACATATCTCTACATCCTACATTAGTTACATATCTTTACATCCTACAGTAGTTACCTATCTCTATATCCTACAGTAGTTACCTATCTCTACATCCTACAGTAGATACCTATCTCTGCATCCTACAGTAGTAACCTATCTGTACATCCTACAGTAGTTACCCATCTCTATATCCTACAGTAGTTACCTATCTCTATATCCTACACTAGTTACGTATCTCTTTATCCTACAGTAGCTACCTATCTCTATATCCTACAGTAGTTACCTATCTCTATATCCTACAGTAGATACCTCTCTCTACATCCTACAGTAGTTACCTATCTCTATATCCTACAGTAGTTATTTATATCTATATCCTACAGTAGTTACCTATCTCTACATCCTACAGTAGTTACCTATCTCTGTATCCTACAGTAGTTACCTATCTCTATATCCTACAGTAGATACCTATCTCTATATCCTACAGTAGTTACCTATCTCTATATCCTACAGTAGTTAACTATCTCTATATCCTACAGTAGTTACCTATCTCTATATCCTACAATAGTTACATATCTCTACATCCTACAGTGTTTAACCTATCTCTATATCCTACAGTAAGTTCATATCTCTATATCCTACAGTAGTTACCTATCTCTAGTAACCTATCTCTACATCCTACAGTAGTTACATATCTCTATATCCTACAGTAGTTACCTATCTCTATATCCTACAGTAGTTACCTATCTCTATATCCTACAGTAGTTACCTATCTCTATATCCTACAGCAGTTACCTATCTCTACATCCTACAGTGGATACCTATCTCTACATCCTACAGTAGTAACCTATCTCTACATCCTACAGTAGTTACCCATCTCTATATCCTACAGTAGTTACCTATCTCTATATCCTACACTAGTTACGTATCTCTATATCCTACAGTAGCTACCTATTTCTATATCCTACCTTAGTTACCTATCTCTATATCCTACAGTAGATACCTCTCTCTACATCCTACAGTAGTTACCTATCTCTATATCCTACAGTAGTTACTTATATCTATATCCTACAGTAGTTATCTATCTCTACATCCTACAGTAGTTACCTATCTCTATATCCTACAGTAGTTACCTATCTCTATATCCTACAGTAGATACCTATCTCTATATCCTACAGTAGTTATCTATCTCTATATCCTACAGTAGTTACATATCTCTACATCCTACAGTGTTTAACCTATCCCTATATCCTACAGTAAGTTCATATCTCTATATCCTACAGTAGTTACCTATCTCTAGTAACCTATCTCTACATCCTACAGTAGTTACCTATCTCTAGTAACCTATCTCTACATCCTACAGTAGTTACCTATCTCTACATCCTACAGTAGTTACCTATCTCTATATCCTACAGTAGTTACATATCTCTACATCCTACAGTAGTTACCTATCTGTATATCCTACAGTAGTTACATATCTCTATATTCTACAGTAGTTACCTATCTCTAGTAACCTATCTCTACATCCTACAGTAGTTACCTATCTCTACATCATACAGTAGTTACCTATCTCTATATCCTACAGTAGTTACACATCTCTACATCCTACAGTAGTTACCTATCTGCATATCCTACAGTAGTTACCAATCTCTATATCCTACAGTCGTTACCTATCTCTATATCCTACAGTAGTTACATATCTCTACATCCTACAGTGTTTAACCTATCTCTATATCCTACAGTAAGTTCATATCTCTATATCCTACAGTAGTTACCTATCTCTAGTAACCTATCTCTACATCCTACAGTAGTTACCTATCTCTACATCCTACAGTAGTTACCTATCTCTATATCCTACAGTAGTTACATATCTCTACATCCTACAGTAGTTACCTATCTCTATATCCTACAGTAGTTACATATCTCTACATCCTACAGTAGTTACCTATCTCTATATCCTACAGTAGTTACACATCTCTACATCCTACAGTAGTTACCTATCTGAATATCCTACAGTAGTTACCTATCTCTATATCCTACAGCAGTTACCTATCTCTATATCCTACAGTAGTTACATATCTCTACATCCTACAGTGTTTAACCTATCTCTATATCCTACAGTAAGTTCATATCTCTATATCCTACAGTAGTTACCTATCTCTAGTAACCTATCTCTACATCCTACAGTAGTTACCTATCTCTATATCCTACAGTAGTTACCTATCTCTATATCCTACAGTAGTTACCTATCTCTATATCCTACAGTAGTTACCTATCTCTATATCCTACAGTAGTTACCTATCTCTACATCCTACAACAGATACCTATCTCTACCTCCTACAGTGGTAACTTATCTCTACATCCTACAGTAGTTACCCATCTCTATATCCTACAGTAGTTACCTATCTCTATATCCTACACTAGTTACGTATCTCTATATCCTACAGTAGCTACCTATCTCTATATCCTACAGTAGTTACCTATCTCTATATCCTACAGTAGATACCTCTCTCTACATCCTACAGTAGTTACCTATCTCTATATCCTACAGTAGTTACTTATCTCTATATCCTACAGTAGTTACCTATCTCTACATCCTACAGTAGGTACCTATCTCTATATCCTACAGTAGTTACCTATCTCTATATCCTACAGTAGATACCTATCTCTATATCCTACAGTAGTTACCTATCTCTATATCCTACAGTAGTTAACTATCTCTATATCCTACAGTAGTTACCTATCTCTATATCTTACAGTAGTTACCTATCTCTATATCCTACAGTCGTTACCTATCTCTCTCTATATCCTCCAGTAGTTACCTATCTCTATATCCTACAGTAGTTACCTATCTCTATATCCTACAGTACTTACCTATCTCTATACCCTACAGTAGTTACCTATCTCTATATCCTACAGTAGTTACCTCTCTCTACATCCTACAGTAGTTACCTATCTCCATATCCTACAGTAGTTACCTATCTATACATCCTACAGTAGTTACCTATCTCTATATCCTACAGTACTTACCTATCTTTATATCCTACAGTAGTTACCTATCTCTATATCCTACAGTAGTTACCTTTCTCTATATCCTACGGTAGTTACCTATCTCTACATCCTACAGTAGTTAAATGTCTCTATATCCTTCAGTAGATACCTATCTATATATCCTACAGTAGTTATCTATCTCTACATCCTACAGTGTTTAACCTATCTCTATATCCTACAGTAAGTTCATATCTCTATATCCTACAGTAGTTACCTATCTCTAGTAACCTATCTCTACATCCTACAGTAGTTACCTATCTCTATATCCTACAGTAGTTACCTATCTCTATATCCTACAGTAGTTACCTATCTCTATATCCTACAGTAGTTACCTATCTCTATATCCTACAGTAGTTACCTATCTCTACATCCTACAGTAGATACCTATCTCTACATCCTACAGTAGTAACCTATCTCTACATCCTACAGTAGTTACCCATCTCTATATCCTACAGTAGTTACCTATCTCTATATCCTACACTAGTTACGTATTTCTATATCCTACAGTAGCTACCTATCTCTATATCCTACAGTAGTTACCTATCTCTATATCCTACAGTAGATACCTCTCTCTACATCCTACAGTAGTTACCTATCTCTATATCCTACAGTAGTTACTTATATCTATATCCTACAGTAGTTACCTATCTCTACATCCTACAGTAGTTACCTATCTCTATATCCTACAGTAGTTACCTATCTCTATATCCTACAGTAGATACCTATCTCTATATCCTACAGTAGTTACCTATCTCTATATCCTACAGTAGTTACCTATCTCTATATCCTACAGTAGTTACATATCTCTACATCCTACAGTGTTTAAACTATCTCTATATCCTACAGTAAGTTCATATCTCTATATCCTACAGTAGTTACCTATCTCTATATCCTACAGTAGTTACCTATCTCTATATCCTACAGTAGTTACCTATCTCTATATCCTACAGTAGTTACCTATCTCTACATCCTACAGTAGATACCTATCTCTACATCCTACAGTAGTAACCTATCTCTACATCCTACAGTAGTTACCCATCTCTATATAACCTACAGTAGTTACCTATCTCTATATCCTACACTAGTTACGTATCTCTATATCCTACAGTAGCTACCTATCTCTATATCCTACAGTAGTTACCTATCTCTATATCCTACAGTAGATACCTCTCTCTACATCCTACAGTAGTTACCTATCTCTATATCCTACAGTAGTTACTTATCTCTATTTCCTACAGTAGTTACCTATCTCTACATCCTACAGTAGTTACCTATCTCTATATCCTACAGTAGTTACCTATCTCTATATCCTACAGTAGATACCTATCTCTATATCCTACAGTAGTTACCTATCTCTATATCCTACAGTAGTTAACTATCTCTATATCCTACAGTAGTTACCTATCTCTATATCCTACAGTAGTTACCTATCTCTATATCCTACAGTCGTTACCTATCTCTCTCTATATCCTACAGTAGTTACCTATCTCTATATCCTACAGTAGTTACCTATCTCTATATCCTACAGTACTTACCTATCTCTATACCCTACAGTAGTTACCTATCTCTATATCCTACAGTAGTTACCTCTCTCTATATCCTACAGTAGTTACATATCTCCATATCCTACAGTAGTTACCTATCTATACATCCTACAGTAGTTACCTATCTCGATATCCTACAGTACTTACCTATCTCTATATCCTACAGTAGTTACCTATCTCTATATCCTACAGTAGTTACCTTTCTCTATATCCTACGGTAGTTACCTATCTCTACATCCTACAGTAGTTACCTGTCTCTATATCCTTCAGTAGTTACCTATCTCTATATCCTACAGTAGTTATCTATCTCTACATCCTACAGTAGTTACCTATCTCTATATCCTACAGTAGTTACTTATCTCTACATCCTTCAGTAGTTACCTATCTCCATATCCTACAGTAGTTACCTATCTGTACATCCTACAGTAGTTACCTGTCTCTATATCCTTCAGTAATTACCTGTCTCTACATCCTACAGTAGTTACCTTTCTCTACATCCTACAGTAGTTACCTATCTCTAGTTACCTATCTGTACATCCTACTGTAGTTACGTATCTATACATTCTACAGTAGTTACCTATCTTTATATCCTACAGTAGTTACCTATCTCTATATCCTACAGTGGTTACCTATCTCTATATCCTACAGTAGTTACCTAACTCCACATCCTACAGTAGTTACCTATCTCTACATCCTACAGTAGTTACCTGTCTCTATATCCTTCAGTAGTTACCTGTCTCTACATCCTAGAGTAGTAACCTATCTCTACATCCTACAGTAGTAACCTCTCTCTATATCCTACAGTAGTAACCTATCTCTACAGCCTACAGTAGATACCTATCTCTACATCCTACAGTAGTTACCTATCTCTATATCGTACAGTAGTTACCTATCTCTATATCCTACTGTAGTAACCTATCTCTACATCCTGCAGTAGTTACCTATCTCTATATCCTACAGTAGTTACTTATCTCTACATCCTTCAGTAGTTATCTATCTCTATATCCTACAGTAGTTACCTATCTGTACATCCTACAGTAGTTACCTGTCTCTATATCCTTCAGTAATTACCTGTCTCTACATCCTACAGTAGTTACCTTTCTCTACATCCTACAGTAGTTACCTATCTCTAGTTACCTATCTGTACATCCTACTGTAGTTACGTATCTATACATTCTACAGTAGTTACCTATCTTTATATCCTACAGTAGTTACCTATCTCTATATCCTACAGTGGTTACCTATCTCTCTATCCTACAGTAGTTACCTAACTCCACATCCTACAGTAGTTACCTATCTCTACATCCTACAGTAGTTACCTGTCTCTATATCCTTCAGTAGTTACCTGTCTCTACATCCTAGAGTAGTAACCTATCTCTACATCCTACAGTAGTAACCTCTCTCTATATCCTACAGTAGTAACCTATCTCTACAGCCTACAGTAGATACCTATCTCTACATCCTACAGTAGTTACCTATCTCTATATCGTACAGTAGTTACCTATCTCTATATCCTGCTGTAGTAACCTATCTCTACATCCCACAGTAGTTACCTATTTCTATATCCTGCAGTAGTTACTTATCTCTACATCCTACAGTAGTTACATATCTCTACATCCTACATTAGTTACATATCTTTACATCCTACAGTAGTTACCTATCTCTACATCCTACAGTAGTTACTTATCTCTATACCCTACAGTAGTTACCTATCTCTGCATCCTACAGTAGTTACCTATCTCTATATCCTACAGTAGTTACCTATCTCTATATCCTACAGTAGTAACCTATCTCTATATCCTACAGTAGTTACCAATCTCTATATCCTACAGTGGTAACTTATCTCTATATCCTACAGTAGTTACCTATCTCTACATCGTACAGTAGTTACCTATCTCTATATCCTACAGTACTTACCTATCTTTATATCCTACAGTAGTTACCTATCTCTATATCCTACAGTAGTTACCTTTCTCTATATCCTACGGTAGTTACCTATCTCTACATCCTACAGTAGTTACCTGTCTCTATATCCTTCAGTAGATACCTATCTATATATCCTACAGTAGTTATCTATCTCTACATCCTACAGTGTTTAACCTATCTCTATATCCTACAGTAAGTTCATATCTCTATATCCTACAGTAGTTACCTATCTCTAGTAACCTATCTCTACATCCTACAGTAGTTACCTATCTCTATATCCTACAGTAGTTACCTATCTCTATATCCTACAGTAGTTACCTATCTCTATATCCTACAGTAGTTACCTATCTCTATATCCTACAGTAGTTACCTATCTCTACATCCTACAGTAGATACCTATCTCTACATCCTACAGTAGTAACCTATCTCTACATCCTACAGTAGTTACCCATCTCTATATCCTACAGTAGTTACCTATCTCTATATCCTACACTAGTTACGTATTTCTATATCCTACAGTAGCTACCTATCTCTATATCCTACAGTAGTTACCTATCTCTATATCCTACAGTAGATACCTCTCTCTACATCCTACAGTAGTTACCTATCTCTATATCCTACAGTAGTTACTTATATCTATATCCTACAGTAGTTACCTATCTCTACATCCTACAGTAGTTACCTATCTCTATATCCTACAGTAGTTACCTATCTCTATCTCCTACAGTAGATACCTATCTCTATATCCTACAGTAGTTACCTATCTCTATATCCTACAGTAGTTACCTATCTCTATATCCTACAGTAGTTACATATCTCTACATCCTACAGTGTTTAACCTATCTCTATATCCTACAGTAAGTTCATATCTCTATATCCTACAGTAGTTACCTATCTCTAGTAACCTATCTCTACATCCTACAGTAGTTACCTATCTCTATATCCTACAGTAGTTACCTATCTCTATATCCTACAGTAGTTAACTATCTCTATATCCTACAGTAGTTACCTATCTCTATATCCTACAGTAGTTACCTATCTCTACATCCTACAGTAGATACCTATCTCTATATCCTACAGTAGCTACCTATCTCTATATCCTACAGTAGTTACCTATCTCTATATCCTACAGTAGATACCTCTCTCTACATCCTACAGTAGTTACCTATCTTTATATCCTACAGTAGTTACTTATCTCTATATCCTACAGTAGTTACCTATCTCTACATCCTACAGTAGTTACCTATCTCTATATCCTACAGTAGTTACCTATCTCTATATCCTACAGTAGATACCTATCTCTATATCCTACAGTAGTTACCTATCTCTATATCCTACAGTAGTTAACTATCTCTATATCCTACAGTAGTTACCTATCTCTATATCCTACAGTAGTTACCTATCTCTTTATCCTACAGTCGTTACCTATCTCTCTCTATATCCTACAGTAGTTACCTATCTCTATATCCTACAGTAGTTACCTATCTCTATATCCTACAGTACTTACCTATCTCTATACCCTACAGTAGTTACCTATCTCTATATCCTACAGTAATTACCTCTCTCTATATCCTACAGTAGTTACATATCTCCATATCCTACAGTAGTTACCTATCTATACATCCTACAGTAGTTACCTATCTCTATATCCTACAGTACTTACCTATCTCTATATCCTACAGTAGTTACCTATCTCTATATCCTACAGTAGTTACCTTTCTCTATATCCTACGGTAGTTACCTATCTCTACATCCTACAGTAGTTACCTGTCTCTATATCCTTCAGTAGTTACCTATCTCTATATCCTACAGTAGTTATCTATCTCTACATCCTACAGTAATTACCTATCTCTATACCCTACAGTAGTTACTTATCTCTACATCCTTCAGTAGTTACCTATCTCTATATCCTACAGTAGTTACCTATCTGTACATCCTACAGTAGTTACCTGTCTCTATATCCTTCAGTAATTACCTGTCTCTACATCCTACAGTAGTTACCTTTCTCTACATCCTACAGTAGTTACCTATCTCTAGTTACCTATCTGTACATCCTACTGTAGTTACGTATCTATACATTCTACAGTAGTTACCTATCTTTATATCCTACAGTAGTTACCTATCTCTATATCCTACAGTGGTTACCTATCTCTATATCCTACAGTAGTTACCTAACTCCACATCCTACAGTAGTTACCTATCTCTACATCCTACAGTAGTTACCTGTCTCTATATCCTTCAGTAGTTACCTGTCTCTACATCCTATAGTAGTAACCTATCTCTACATCCTACAGTAGTAACCTCTCTCTATATCCTACAGTAGTAACCTATCTCTACAGCCTACAGTAGATACCTATCTCTACATCCTACAGTAGTTACCTATCTCTATATCGTACAGTAGTTACCTATCTCTATATCCTACTGTAGTAACCTATCTCTACATCCCACAGTTGTTACCTATTTCTATATCCTGCAGTAGTTACTTATCTCTACATCCTACAGTAGTTACATATCTCTACATCCTACATTAGTTACATATCTTTACATCCTACAGTAGTTACCTATCTCTATATCCTACAGTAGTTACCTATCTCTACATCCTACAGTAGATACCTATCTCTACATCCTACAGTAGTAACCTATCTCTACATCCTACAGTAGTTACCCATCTCTATATCCTACAGTAGTTACCTATCTCTATATCCTACACTAGTTACGTATCTCTATATCCTACAGTAGCTACCTATCTCTATATCCTACAGTAGTTACCTATCTCTATATCCGACAGTAGATACCTCTCTCTACATCCTACAGTAGTTACCTATCTCTATATCCTACAGTAGTTACTTATATCTATATCCTACAGTAGTTACCTATCTCTACATCCTACAGTAGTTACCTATCTCTATATCCTACAGTAGTTACCTATCTCTATATCCTACAGTAGATACCTATCTCTATATCCTACAGTAGTTACCTATCTCTATATCCTACAGTAGTTAACTATCTCTATATCCTACAGTAGTTACCTATCTCTATATCCTACAGTAGTTACATATCTCTACATCCTACAGTGTTTAACCTATCTCTATATCCTACAGTAAGTTCATATCTCTATATCCTACAGTAGTTACCTATCTCTAGTAACCTATCTCTACATCCTACAGTAGTTACCTATCTCTATATCCTACAGTAGTTACCTATCTCTATATCCTACAGTAGTTACCTATATCTATATCCTACAGTAGTTACCTATCTCTATATCCTACATTAGTTACCTATCTCTACATCCTACAGTAGACACCTATCTCTACATCCTACAGTAGTAACCTATCTCTACATCCTACAGTAGTTACCCATCTCTATATCCTACAGTAGTTACCTATCTCTATATCCTACACTAGTTACGTATCTCTATATCCTACAGTAGCTACCTATCTCTATATCCTACCTTAGTTACCTATCTCTATATCCTACAGTAGATACCTCTCTCTACATCCTACAGTAGTTACCTATCTCCATATCCTACAGTAGTTACTTATATCTATATCCTACAGTAGTTACCTATCTCTACATCCTACAGTAGTTACCTATCTGTATATCCTACAGTAGTTACCTATCTCTATATCCTACAGTAGATACCTATCTCTATATCCTACAGTAGTTACCTATCTCTATATCCTTCAGTAGTTACATATCTCTACATCCTACAGTGTTTAACCTATCCCTATATCCTACAGTAAGTTCATATCTCTATATCCTACAGTAGTTACCTATCTCTAGTAACCTATCTCTACATCCTACAGTAGGTACCTATCTCTATATCCTACAGTAGTTACCTATCTCTATATCCTACAGTAGTTACCTATCTCTACATCCTACAGTAGTTACCCATCTCTATATAACCTACAGTAGTTACCTATCTCTATATCCTACACTAGTTACGTATCTCTATATCCTACAGTAGCTACCTATCTCTATATCCTACAGTAGTTACCTATCTCTATATCCTACAGTAGTTACCTATATCTATATCCTACAGTAGTTACCTATCTCTATATCCTACATTAGTTACCTATCTCTACATCCTACAGTAGACACCTATCTCTACATCCTACAGTAGTAACCTATCTCTACATCCTACAGTAGTTACCCATCTCTATATCCTACAGTAGTTACCTATCTCTATCTCCTACACTAGTTACGTATCTCTATATCCTACAGTAGCTACCTATCTCTATATCCTACCTTAGTTACCTATCTCTATATCCTACAGTAGATACCTCTCTCTACATCCTACAGTAGTTACCTATCTCCATATCCTACAGTAGTTACTTATATCTATATCCTACAGTAGTTACCTATCTCTACATCCTACAGTAGTTACCTATCTGTATATCCTACAGTAGTTACCTATCTCTATATCCTACAGTAGATACCTATCTCTATATCCTACAGTAGTTACCTATCTCTATATCCTACAGTAGTTACATATCTCTACATCCTACAGTGTTTAACCTATCCCTATATCCTACAGTAAGTTCATATCTCTATATCCTACAGTAGTTACCTATCTCTAGTAACCTATCTCTACATCCTACAGTAGGTACCTATCTCTATATCCTACAGTAGTTACCTATCTCTATATCCTACAGTAGTTACCTATCTCTACATCCTACAGTAGTTACCCATCTCTATATAACCTACAGTAGTTACCTATCTCTATATCCTACACTAGTTACGTATCTCTATATCCTACAGTAGCTACCTATCTCTATATCCTACAGTAGTTACCTATCTCTATATCCTACAGTAGATACCTCTCTCTACATCCTACAGTAGTTACCTATCTCTATATCCTACAGTAGTTACTTATCTCTATATCCTACAGTAGTTACCTATCTCTACATCCTACAGTAGTTACCTATCTCTATATCCTACAGTAGTTACCTATCTCTATATCCTACAGTAGATACCTATCTCTATATCCTACAGTAGTTACCTATCTCTATATCCTACAGTAGTTAACTATCTCTATATCCTACAGTAGTTACCTATCTCTATATCCTACAGTAGTTACCTATCTCTATATCCTACAGTCGTTACCTATCTCTCTCTATATCCTACAGTAGTTACCTATCTCTATATCCTACAGTAGTTACCTATCTCTATATCCTACAGTACTTACCTATCTCTATACCCTACAGTAGTTACCTATCTCTATATCCTATAGTAGTTACTTCTCTCTATATCCTACAGTAGTTACATATCTCCATATCCTACAGTAGTTACCTATCTATACATCCTACAGTAGTTACCTATCTCTATATCCTACAGTACTTACCTATCTCTATATCCAACAGTAGTTACCTACCTCTATATCCTACAGTAGTTACCTTTCTCTATATCCTACGGTAGTTACCTATCTCTACATCCTACAGTAGTTACCTGTCTCTATATCCTTCAGTAGTTACCTATCTCTATATCCTACAGTAGTTATCTATCTCTACATCCTACAGTAGTTACCTGTCTCTATATCCTTCAGTAATTACCTGTCTCTACATCCTACAGTAGTTACCTTTCTCTACATCCTACAGTAGTTACCTATCTCTAGTTACCTATCTGTACATCCTACTGTAGTTACGTATCTATACATTCTACAGTAGTTACCTATCTTTATATCCTACAGTAGTTACTTATCTCTATATCCTACAGTGGTTACCTATCTCTATATCCTACAGTAGTTACCTAACTCCACATCCTACAGTAGTTACCTATCTCTACATCCTACAGTAGTTACCTGTCTCTATATCCTTCAGTAGTTACCTGTCTCTACATCCTAGAGTAGTAACCTATCTCTACATCCTACAGTAGTAACCTCTCTCTATATCCTACAGTAGTAACCTATCTCTACAGCCTACAGTAGATACCTATCTCTACATCCTACAGTAGTTACCTATCTCTATATCGTACAGTAGTTACCTATCTCTATATCCTACTGTAGTAACCTATCTCTACATCCCACAGTAATTACCTATTTCTATATCCTGCAGTAGTTACTTATCTCTACATCCTACAGTAGTTACATATCTCTACATCCTACATTAGTTACATATCTTTACATCCTACAGTAGTTACCTATCTCTACATCCTACAGTAGTTACTTATCTCTATACCCTACAGTAGTTACCTATCTCTGCATCCTACAGTAGTTACCTATCTCTATATCTTACAGTAGTTACCTATCTCTATATCCTACAGTAGTAACATATCTCTATATCCTACAGTAGTTACCAATCTCTATAACCTACAGTGGTAACTTATCTCTATATCCTACAGTAGTTACCTATCTCTATATCCTACAGTAGTTACATATCTCTACATCCTACAGTGTTTAACCTATCTCTATATCCTACAGTAAGTTCATATCTCTATATCCTACAGTAGTTACCTATCTCTAGTAACCTATCTCTACATCCTACAGTAGTTACCTATCTCTATATCCTACAGTAGTTACTTATCTCTATATCCTACAGTAGTTACCTATCTCTATATCCTACAGTAGTTACCTATCTCTATATCCTACAGTAGTTACCTATCTCTACATCCTACAACAGATACCTATCTCTACCTCCTACAGTGGTAACTTATCTCTACATCCTACAGTAGTTACCCATCTCTATATCCTACAGTAGTTACCTATCTCTATATCCTACACTAGTTACGTATCTCTATATCCTACAGTAGCTACCTATCTCTATATCCTACAGTAGTTACCTATCTCTATATCCTACAGTAGATACCTCTCTCTACATCCTACAGTAGTTACCTATCTCTATATCCTACAGTAGTTACTTATCTCTATATCCTACAGTAGTTACCTATCTCTACATCCTACAGTAGGTACCTATCTCTATATCCTACAGTAGTTACCTATCTCTATATCCTACAGTAGATACCTATCTCTATATCCTACAGTAGTTACCTATCTCTATATCCTACAGTAGTTAACTATCTCTATATCCTACAGTAGTTACCTATCTCCATATCCTACAGTAGTTACCTATCTATACATCCTACAGTAGTTACCTATCTCTATATCCTACAGTACTTACCTATCTTTATATCCTACAGTAGTTACCTATCTCTATATCCTACAGTAGTTACCTTTCTCTATATCCTACGGTAGTTACCTATCTCTACATCCTACAGTAGTTAACTGTCTCTATATCCTTCAGTAGATACCTATCTATATATCCTACAGTAGTTATCTATCTCTACATCCTACAGTGTTTAACCTATCTCTATATCCTACAGTAAGTTCATATCTCTATATCCTACAGTAGTTACCTATCTCTAGTAACCAATCTCTACATCCTACAGTAGTTACCTATCTCTATATCCTACAGTAGTTACCTATCTCTATATCCTACAGTAGTTACCTATCTCTATATCCTACAGTAGTTACCTATCTCTATATCCTACAGTAGTTACCTATCTCTACATCCTACAGTAGATACCTATCTCTACATCCTACAGTAGTAACCTATCTCTACATCCTACAGTAGTTACCCATCTCTATATCCTACAGTAGTTACCTATCTCTATATCCTACACTAGTTACGTATTTCTATATCCTACAGTAGCTACCTATCTCTATATCCTACAGTAGTTACCTATCTCTATATCCTACAGTAGATACCTCTCTCTACATCCTACAGTAGTTACCTATCTCTATATCCTACAGTAGTTACTTATATTTATATCCTACAGTAGTTACCTATCTCTACATCCTACAGTAGTTACCTATCTCTATATCCTACAGTAGTTACCTATCTCTATGACCTACAGTAGATACCTATCTCTATATCCTACAGTAGTTACCTATCTCTATATCCTACAGTAGTTACCTATCTCTATATCCTACAGTAGTTACATGTCTCTACATCCTACAGTGTTTAACCTATCTCTATATCCTACAGTAAGTTCATATCTCTATATCCTACAGTAGTTACCTATCTCTATATCCTACAGTAGTTACCTATCTCTATATCCTACAGTAGTTACCTATCTCTATATCCTACAGTAGTTACCTATCTCTACATCCTACAGTAGATACCTATCTCTACATCCTACAGTAGTAACGTATCTCTACATCCTACAGTAGTTACCCATCTCTATATAACCTACAGTAGTTACCTATCTCTATATCCTACACTAGTTACGTATCTCTATATCCTACAGTAGCTACCTATCTCTATATCCTACAGTAGTTACCTATCTCTATATCCTACAGTAGATACCTCTCTCTACATCCTACAGTAGTTACCTATCTCTATATCCTACAGTAGTTACTTATCTCTATATCCTACAGTAGTTACCTATCTCTACATCCTACGGTAGTTACCTATCTCTATATCCTACAGTAGTTACCTATCTCTATATCCTACAGTAGATACCTATCTCTATATCCTACAGTAGTTACCTATCTCTATATCCTACAGTAGTTAACTATCTCTATATCCTACAGTAGTTACCTATCTCTATATCCTACAGTAGTTACCTATCTCTATATCCTACAGTCGTTACCTATCTCTCTCTATATCCTACAGTAGTTACCTATCTCTATATCCTACAGTAGTTACCTATCTCTATATCCTACAGTACTTACCTATCTCTATACCCTACAGTAGTTACCTATCTCTATATCCTACAGTAGTTACCTCTCTCTATATCCTACAGTAGTTACATATCTCCATATCCTACAGTAGTTACCTATCTATACATCCTACAGTAGTTACCTATCTCTATATCCTACAGTACTTACCTATCTCTATATCCTACAGTAGTTACCTATCTCTATATCCTACAGTAGTTACCTTTCTCTATATCCTACGGTAGTTACCTATCTCTACATCCTACAGTAGTTACCTGTCTCTATATCCTTCAGTAGTTACCTATCTCTATATCCTACAGTAGTTATCTATCTCTACATCCTACAGTAGTTACCTATCTCTATATCCTACAGTAGTTACTTATCTCTACATCCTTCAGTAGTTACCTATCTCTATATCCTACAGTAGTTACCTATCTGTACATCCTACAGTAGTTACCTGTCTCTATATCCTTCAGTAATTACCTGTCTCTACATCCTACAGTAGTTACCTTTCTCTACATCCTACAGTAGTTACCTATCTCTAGTTACCTATCTGTACATCCTACTGTAGTTACGTATCTATACATTCTACAGTAGTTACCTATCTTTATATCCTACAGTAGTTACCTATCTCTATATCCTACAGTGGTTACCTATCTCTATATCCTACAGTAGTTACCTAACTCCACATCCTACAGTAGTTACCTATCTCTACATCCTACAGTAGTTACCTGTTTCTATATCCTTCAGTAGTTACCTGTCTCTACATCCTAGAGTAGTAACCTATCTCTACATCCTACAGTAGTAACCTCTCTCTATAACCTACAGTAGTAACCTATCTCTACAGCCTACAGTAGATACCTATCTCTACATCCTACAGTAGTTACCTATCTCTATATCGTACAGTAGTTACCTATCTCTATATCCTACTGTAGTAACCTATCTCTACATCCCACAGTAGTTACCTATTTCTATATCCTGCAGTAGTTACTTATCTCTACATCCTACAGTAGTTACATATCTCTACATCCTACATTAGTTACATATCTTTACATCC
>CALYOO010000635.1:0-19078 GCA_945261195.1 Cryptosula pallasiana
AGTGAGTTTATCAATAAAATCACGGGTTGGACAGAATATTGCTTTCCAGTCTTCCCCAGGGTTGAAGGCAGTGATAGGAGGAGATGCGACTTTAGTGAATTATGACTCAACATCAAGTAAACTTATTTACAGATTCGCTAAACCGGTTTCATTATACAACATATTCAACCTTTTAGTTTATAGTGATATCGCATCAGAAACAATAGTTGGTGATATCGAAATATCTCTGTTACGATCTGTGAGTATAGAAGAAGGACATTGGAAAATGCAATGTACCAATTTCAACAGAATTCAATACGTACCAGTAGCAAACAAGTTAGTGAGCACTATAACAATCTATATATACACAGACTATGGTGAGCGTGTACCATTTGAGGATGGTAGATGTATCATTACACTAGATATAAGAAGAGTGCTACCAAACTTCTCGTAAGCCAAACATGCATCTGGTACCTTTTGATTGTCAGAGAGCAGAGAGGGAATACGGAAATTTTTACAGCCAGACAGGAGCTGGTTCTATTCCAATCTTCACTGGTGCCAAAGCACAAGTAGGTTACGGACTAGGTAGCATCTTTGGTGGATTGTTAAAGTCAGCACTGCCAGTATTAAAAAAAGGAGCCATAAATCTTGGTAAAACTGGTCTAAAGCACGGTGTGAATGTGCTCATGGATGGGCTGTCTGGCAAAAATATGAAAACATCATTTAAAAAAAATATTCAATCAGCCGGTAAAAACATTTTAGACAGCGGTCTTCAAGGTGTTGGCAAAATGCTAAACAGCCAACCAAGAGGTAATAAAAGAACCAGGTCCAAGCAAAATTCATTCATTAGAAAAAAGGGAGCAAAACGTAAACGACGTACCCAGAGTGGAGGAGATATTTTTGATTCATAAGCATGTCTTTAATGTTTGAACACAGTTGCTTAGCTGCTAAGCCTGAACTAGATATTTTTTCCACCCCACCTACAATGGCCGCTCTTGAAGATAGTTGGAGTACGGAGTATCTACCTACCACAGCCCTAGACGATTCAAGCCCAATAAGATTCACAGTTTCTGGAGATTCTAACCACTACATAGACCCCCACTCGAGCTACTTATATCTTGAAGTTAAAGTAACAAAATCTGATGGCACTAACCTAGATGCAAACACAGCTGTGGGTCCTGTCAACCTGCTGGCACACAGTCTCTTTCAGCAGGTGGATGTTTGGTTGAATGACACCTTAATCACAACATCATCCAATCTGTACCATTATAGAGCTTATCTAGAGACTCTCTTATCATACGGTGATGAAGCTAAAAAATCGCAGTTAACAATGAGCCTATTTTCAAAAGACAAAGCTGGAAAAATGGATGATATAGCTGATGATAATACTGGATTGGTAGCTAGAAGAGCTTTTACAGCTCAAAGTGCTACGGTACCTCTCATCTGTAAGTTGCATTCAGAAATTTTTTTGCAAAAACGATTGCTGCTGAATGGTGTAGACCTAAAACTAAAACTGGTCAGAAATAGTGATAGACTAGTCTTAATGGCTGCTAATAATTCCACATTCAAGTTAAAAATATCACAGGCTTCTTTCTTTGTCAGAAAAGTGAAAGTAAATAGTGGAATACAGCTGCAACATATTGAAATGATGGATAAAAAGATGCAACCAGCAGTTTATCCTATCAGACGAGTTGATATGAAAACTTACAATGTTGCCCCAGGCTCATTGTCAATGAATGAAGAAAATTTATTCAGCGGTATATTACCAAAGAGAATTGTGATTGGGTTGGTTACATCAACAGCATTTGAGGGTGCTTACAACAGCAATCCATTTAATTTTACTCACCAGAATCTAACCTACTGCGCTTTGCTAATAGATGGTAAAATGATACCCGCAAAAACCATTGGTATCTAATTTTGAGAGGATTCGAACCTTGAGAAACTATTTTATGCTAATGGAGAGCACAGGACATGTTTTCAACAACAGCGGTGTTGGCATTGACCGATCAGAATATAACAACGGATATACATTGATAGCCTTTGACCTCACTCCTGACTTAGATGAGTCAGGATGTTATCACGTACTTAAGAAGGGTGTTGCTCGCTTAGAGTTGAAGTTTGGACAAGGACTAGCTGCACCTCTGAACGTGATAGTTTTTTCAGAAACTGATTCGGCTATAAAAATTGATAAAAATCGTCAAGTCTACGCAAACTTTACAGCATGAACACTGAGCAAATAAACAAGATTCTTTCATCAGAAGAAGATGTAGCCAATCTAAATTTTCTGGGAGTGTTCCCTATGGATAAGATTCCTATGAAGTCGCTTTCATTTCCCTGCTGCGGTGTAGTCAATACAAAAACCACACACAGATAAAGGAGAACATTGGGTTTGCTTTATGAGAAACGCCAATGGTACAGGCATTTACTTTGATAGCTACGGGTACCCACCTTATAACATGCCAGAAATGGGTGATGTTCTTGATGACTGTTCTCACTGGATCTATAATGATACAGTTCTGCAGACACCTTTCTCAACTGTATGTGGAGAGTACTGTATCTTTGTAACCTCACACCTAGCTAAAGGTTTCACTTTAGAGCAAGTTGTTGAACTTTTAAACTATGAAGGGGATACTTACACGAATGATGCAGTTGTATTTAATTTCGTGAAAAACAAGTATTACGATATAATCAACACAAAGGAACTAAAAGCAGTGGATACAAATCTCATGGCTAGAGTTCTGTTAGCAAAAGACCTCTAGCTGCTAGCAATTGACATACCTAGATTCGCTGGATCATTGGTTAACATGCAACAATATTACGAGTGCTTGTACTAGATTGCTAAGGTGCTGTAGCTAAACAATTTATCATCATTTGCTTTGCTTAACTTTTCAGTTTTCATTTGCGACAGTTTTCGTCGGAGTTGCCCTCTTTTTCTAGTCTCCATGGCGACAGTTGTCGCGAGATGCGTAGTTCGACTTTGCGATTTTTTCCTGCAAAGAGTTTTAGTCTTAGAAAGGGAAATTTTATATCGTCATATAGAGCAATGTCTTGGCTATTCAGATCTTTTTTTTTACGAGAATTGATCAGTCTATTCTAATTGAATTGCCGCGCAATCGGCCATACTTATTTGTTCTTTGCTGAAGACAAGACGTTTATTTCTGTTCAAACTTATTCATCGATATGGCATCTCAGAATTCCTTTCTTGATGAATATTCTGTGATGAATGAAGTGTTTGCTGATGATGTGAGTGAAGGTGGTTCATCTGGAAGTGAAAGTGAAGGTCAGTAGGCACTAAAACTATTATTTTTTATTATTATTTAGATAATAATAATAATTATTATTATAATAATTTTTTTTCTCTTATGATTCAGTAATAATTAATTACTTTCATGAGCTCCATTGCAACTCTACATCAGTTTTATTGCCAATATCCATCAAAGTAGTTCCTTTTTATTGTGAGAACCCAGTAAAGCTGTTTTTATGATGTTATTGATACTGTGACCAGAAGTTCAGGTGGTTGTTATTGTGTTGTCAAGTGGTTTTTATGCCCATATCCTTGTTGTTCAGCTCACTTGAACTCAGATCACTGTTACAATGACTTGTCCTTGATATCCTGTCAAAGCTGTCAGTTATTATTTATTGTTTCTGTGACAATAATAATATATGCTAATTATTTTTTTGACTTCCATAATAATTATTTATTATCTATTGCTCCTCGACAATATTTCTTCAGTCTTCTTGCCAATCAATAGCAAAGTGATGTTTTTTTATTGTGATAACTAAGTAAACCGGTTCTTTCGATGTTATGGACAATGTAACCAAATGTTCAGGTCATTATGATGGTGTTGTCAAGTGGTTGCTATGCCCACTTCCTGGTTTAGTTCACTGAACCTCAGATGACCATTACGATGACAGGTCCTTTTCATCCTGTCTAAACTGTCAGTTATGGTTATTTATTTTGCACTTTGCCGGATTTACATACATACATCCACTAAAGTATTTTTGATTGATGTCATAGCGAGTTTGGAGAGTGGAAGGGAAGTGAAAGACATAGAGAGTGATGATGAAGTGAATGATGATGTAAGTGGTGAAGATCCGGGTTTCGTGCTGCCAAAAAAGAGAGGACGGTCTGTGGTTGGCGAGAGTGTTGCAGGTAACAGTTACGATTATCTGTTTTGCACTTTGTAGTATGTGTATGTATTTAGACACTTTATTATTTACGTAAGGAATGATTCAAATTCTCATTTCCATAATTTCTAACAATGTAAATAGACGTCTCCGTTTTTGTGATAGTATTGTCAAGTGGCTTCAACTTCCTGGTTTAGCTCTTTGCTGTTACTCCACTCTGGTTGATGCTATGTGAATACTGCTCTGCAAGCATCTCACTTGCCCTGAGACTAAATAATACTAGCTAGTTTTTACAAAGATTTACCAGGACATTCTTGAGCTTACATCCACTAAAGTATTTTTGATTGATGTCATAGCGAGATCGGAGAGTGGAAGTGGAGTGGAAGGCAAAGAGGGTGCTGATGAGGTGATTGACGACAGCGATGAAGATCCAGATTTTGTGCTGCCTGCAAAAAGACGACAGTTTGCGGTTGGTAAGAGTGTGGTAGGTAAGGGTTCTTCCCGTGTGAGCCATGGTGAGAGTGAAAGTGTAGTGAGAGTGATGAGACGATCGAAGAGAGCTCATGCACTAAGTAGTTCTAGTGCAGTGAATCGGGGTAGAGGAGAAAGTGGGATTTGTCAAGAGAGTGGTGAAAATGAGAGAGATGAAGCTGGAAGTAGTGGTGTTGGAGTAGATGATGATGGGAGAGGTGATGGAGAAAGCAGTGATGAGCGAAGTGCTGATGAAGAAAGAGATGTGAGGCGTGGTCGAGGTGGTAAGCGTGGACGAGGTGGTGAGCGTGGACGAGGTGGTGAGCGTGGACGAGGTGGGCGAGGTCGAGGTGGTGGAAGAGGTGGGCGAGGTCGAGGGTGGCGGCCGAGGTGGTGGACGTGGGAGAGAGAATGACGATGGCGAATGGGTGTGGGTTGATGCTGTGGAGACTGAAGTTGTTGATGTGTCTGACTTTACTGGGCCAGCAGAGCCCCAACTAGATCACCGACTTATTGCAATAGAGCCGACACCTATGGACTGTTTTAAATACATTTTTGACAAAAGTTTTTTTTCAAATATTGCTAGAGAAACGAATCGCTATGCTACTCAATCCGATGTTCCTTCATACTATCATAAACAAAAACCTGTCACCCTCGCATGTCTCTACAAATTCTTCTCACTCATCATTCATATGTGTGCTGTTCACAAACCATCCATCGCTTTATACTTCTCCACTAGAGGCTTCTTTCACACTTCCTACGCACAGATCATCGGATTGAGCAAGCATCGATTCTTTTACATACTTAGATATTTACATCTGACTGACAACTCTAAACAAGCTAAGTATGGTGATGATGGTTTCGATCCTCTCTTCAAAATAGCTCCTATGTACGAACTTCTGAAAAAAAAGATTGAGATTTTTATACCTGGATGTAAATTGACTTTGGATGAAGCTTTGTGTCCCTACAAAGGTAGAGTGCATTTTAAAGTGTACCTAAAACTAAAACCTCATAAATATGGATTTAGAATTGAAATGCTGTGTGATTCTGTAACTGGTGCGATTGTCAATTTTGAAATTTACTCTGGCCAAGGGGATAACACAGTAAATGAGCTTGTGCAACGACTCACCAGGGAGTTTCGGGGTAAAAATCATAAACTTTATATGGACCGACGATATTGCTCCCCAGATCTTTTCAAAAAATTACTCGGCCAGGATATTTATGCAGTAGGGACAGTAATGAAAAATCGTAAACATTTGCCTAGGGAGTTTAGTTATGCCACTTTGAAGAGAGGCGAGACCCTCAATAAAAAAAGTAATGGAATTTTAGCGACTATGTGGAGAGACAAAAGGGAGATTTTAACGTTATCGACTGTTCATAACTGCTCAATGGTAGATACTGACGCTCAGAGACAACGCCAAACCACCCACCAGACTTTGAAACCTTCGACAGTGTGCGACTATAACATAAACAAGTGTGGTGTGGATAAACACGATCAATTGGCCGCCTACTACCCATTTGCGCGTAAGACTGTGAAATGGTGGAAGAAATTGTTTTTTCAACTTTTCCAAATGGGTATAATTCAAGCGCAAAAATATTACAACATTTGTCATCCCAATGATAAAATGGCACTCCTTGAATTCATGGCTGTCATTTCTGAGGGATTAGCCGGGAAAGACCTACCTTCTGTAGATGAGATTCAGCCACGCCCAGCCACACAAGACCTGGTGAGAACCAGAGGCTTAGGTGCAGGAGATCACTTTCCAAGAAAGATCCCCCCTACAGCTAAGAAACTGACACCTACTCGTAGATGTGTTCAATGCTCCGAAAAACCTTTGGCAGGTGGTGGAAAAACCCCTAGAAAGGAGAGCTCCTACGAGTGCGTAGAGTGCAGAGTTGCTTTGTGTGTTGGTACTTGCTTCAAAAAGTACCACCGGCCTCACTCTCGTCGTTAGGCTCTACTCACCCAGCTCCACAATAATACGTTGACTAATAACACTTAGTAATTATTCTTCTCTCCAATTTATTATTTTTTATTTATTCAAAAATGTGTTTCTGTCTTTTTTCCACCGACTTTAGTATAGATGGTTTCTCCACCCTAGTTACAGTTTTGCGGCTCCTGCTGGCGAGTATGTCTGTTTGTATGGATGGTGTGAATGAATACTCTGTGATACTTATGTCTTTCTGGTACTTGATCTATTGTATGTGTATCTAGTTGTAGAACTTGTCAGGTTGTCATTAGTGTCACTGATACGTGCGGATTGCCGGCAGTGCTCAATGAACAACGCCAAGTTGTAGTAGCATATCGTAGCATGTAATGTAGTTGGTATCGCTGTAAGTGTAAAAAGTAACGTATCATATATCGTATGTGTTGTTGTAGTACTAGATATGTTGTCATTGGTGTCACTGTGATAACGCGTTAATGCCGCACAGTGCCCAATGAACAACGCTAAGTTGTAGAGGTCGGCCGTAGTATGTACCGTATTATGTATGTAATTGTAGTACTTGTAATAATCCTGTGTGTGTGTTCCCCAACTGGGCTACAATCCCTGGGTAGTGTGGTATAGGACTACGGTCACTGCCTGTTCATTCTAAATTCTAACTAGATTTCGCGTAGTTTGCAAAGTTAGTTATCAGTCATTCAGTTATTAGTCATTCAGTTATATTCAATGGCAGTGACCGTTGGTGAACCTCCACAATAAAAAATGGTAACGACGTCATGCTGCACCTGCCTCTTGGGAGATGACATGGAAGTGGTGCTAGTAGGATTTACAGTAGTGTACTTCTCATTCTAGTTCAGCTCATTTGTACTAACACACATATACGTAATCCGCGGGTTTCTCACCCTAAGGAAATGTGGTATAGGCCTGAGTTCACTGCTGGTGTGTTTGTCACGCAGATGTAGATGATTTGAAACATTTGTGGTTCATGCTACATGTGTATTGGTCTGCAGCATGATCTGCGAGCTACAAACTTCAACAATTTTTGAACTAAAATATGATACAAAAGTTTTTTGTAAAAAAAATTGTTCTATTGCACACTGATGGAGATTTTTTTATACTGATGTATAGCTTGGGGTCTTGTCTCACATAATATGTAAACTTTTTTGCTGTCAGTACGTTATTTGCGATGATATTGGCCATTGACTGCATGCATGTACATGACGACTTTGGCAGGCATACCAGTGCAATTAGGTCACATATTTTCAATCTGATACGCGTTTACAAAATGTACCATTGCACTTGCTATAAGCAGTTTAGCTGCTTACCAATTGTCTCTCTGGATGAGAAAACTCTGGTCTTTCCGTTGGTGGCCACTATTTTGCCGTATCTTGTCTCAGTAAGCAGCTAATTTGTGTTAAATTGAAAAAAACGCTGAAAAAAATAATTTTTTCAAGTTTGGTGACTTCCTGTTGCCACCAACTTCCATGAATGCAATCATTTTTTATACTGATGTATAGCTTGGGGTCTTGTCTCTCATAATATGTAAACATTTTTGCTGTCAGTACGTTATTTGCGATGATATTGGCCATTGACTGCATGCATGTACATGACGACTTTGGCAGGCATACCAGTGCAATTAGGTCACATATTTTCAATCTGATACGCGTTTACAAAATGTACCATTGCACTTGCTATAAGCAGTTTAGCTGCTTCCCAATTGTCTCTCTGGATGAGAAAACTCTGGTCTTTCCGTTGGTGGCCACTATTTTGCCGTATCTTGTCTCAGTAAGCAGCTAATTTGTGTTAAATTGAAAAAAACGCTGAAAAAAATAATTTTTTCAAGTTTTGTGACTTCCTGTTGCCACCAACTTCCATGAATGCAATCATTTTTTATACTGATGTATAGCTTGGGGTCTTGTCTCTCATAATATGTAAACCTTTTTGCTGTCAATACGTTATTTGCGATGATATTGGCCATTGACTGCATGCATGTACATGACGACTTTGGCAGGCATACCAGTGCAATTAGGTCACAAATTTTCAATCTGATACGCGTTTACAAAATGTACCATTGCACTTGCTATAAGCAGTTTAGCTGCTTCCCAATTGTCTCTCTGGATGAGAAAACTCTGGTCTTTCCGTTGGTGGCCACTATTTTGCCGTATCTTGTCTCAGTAAGCAGCTAATTTGTGTTAAATTGAAAAAAAACGCTGAAAAAAATAATTTTTTCAAGTTTTGTGACTTCCTGTTGCCACCAACTTCCATGAATGCAATCATTTTTTATACTGATGTATAGCTTGGGGTCTTGTCTCTCATAATATGTAAACCTTTTTGCTGTCAATACGTTATTTGCGATGATATTGGCCATTGACTGCATGCATGTACATGACGACTTTGGCAGGCATACCAGTGCAATTAGGTCACAAATTTTCAATCTGATACGCGTTTACAAAATGTACCATTGCACTTGCTATAAGCAGTTTAGCTGCTTCCCAATTGTCTCTCTGGATGAGAAAACTCTGGTCTTTCCGTTGGTGGCCACTATTTTGCCGTATCTTGTCTCAGTAAGCAGCTAATTTGTGTTAAATTGAAAAAAACGCTGAAAAAAATAATTTTTTCAAGTTTTGTGACTTCCTGTTGCCACCAACTTCCATGAATGCAATCATTTTTTATACTGATGTATAGCTTGGGGTCTTGTCTCTCATAATATGTAAACGTTTTTGCTGTCAGTACGTTATTTGCGATGATATTGGCCATTGACTGCATGCATGTCTGTGGCTGCAACAGCTAATATCCTTGTGCACTCAACCGCTTATTTTTTTATAGAGATGTGCTCACAAAAGTTACCTCACAGGCTGTTCTAATAAACTTAGCCACAAAAACAAACAAGTAACTACCATAAAAAACTCAGCTGATTCTGATGATGACAATTTTATGAACCTGACTGGCCAGCAGCACCCAAAATCCAAGTTCAAAGAGAGGATAACCCAAAACACACAATTGTATGCCAGTTTTTGGACATTTTGTGACAATCAAAAACAATAAAAAAATAATTTTTTGTACTATCAGGTAGACAAGAAGATTTTCTATCGTTTGATGAAATTCTTTTGGCTGTAGCTCTGTTTATGTTTATGCAATTAATTTTTCAATGAAAAAGTTATTTTCTCGAAAATGTAATTTATTCTTGAGCAATGAAGGTTTCAAACTTGAGAGCGTATCAACAAAATTTATCAGTTGTTTTTGAAATAAATTACATGGCTAGGGTCAGAAATTTCTTGCCGTTCCAACCATGCAAAGAAAAAGGATTTTTGAGCAATATTTTGAGTGTAAAGCAACCAATAGTGCACGTCGGTCAGAGTTTCTTGGCGAAAAATAACCGAAAAAGGCAGTGCATGTATACTGATTATTCATAGTGTTTTCATAAAGTGGGCTAATAATATTTTACGTGAACTTGTAGAGGAGATGTTTGTCAATCCGATGCAATAAAAATCAACTCTCTAACCCTAACGAGTGAATTTTAAATTAAATTCAAAAACTTGGAAAATTTGCTAAAAGCGCCTGAATCCTAGGGTGCGATGGAGCATAAAGCGGATGAAAATCAAAGAGTTAAAACTAGTTATTATCCATTAATTGTGACTTTCTTTTTATCTTGAAACAAAATATATGTATTGTTTTCTATGCCTACATTGTTCAGTGATATTCGGATCATAAAGAAATGATAGAGTCGGTTGTCTCCGCTTCCAAGATTGCAAACTAAGATTGATGCAGGGCCATCGAACAATAAATAAATTTATGTCGCATCTGTAAACATTATTGGATACAAAAAACTGTTTCCAAGGTGCAATGGCAAAGAACACTGCCATACTCAATAAATAAACATGATCACGAGTTAGTGCTCTTGGCTATTCATAGACAAGCCTGAACATGTATTCTCACTACCGTGTAAAAGGTGTTGCTGTAATTACTACAAATATGAATACAACGGTCTGAGCATAAAAGCTGTAATGAGTATAAGATATTTGGCACACGCATGAATGCACAAACTGAGTTACCTTTGAGAAAGTAGGACTACAGATATTGATTACCCTTACGCATTAACCGCTTATAAAACAGCACATCGCTTGAAAACACAAACTGTTGACTACCCGGTTAACTCGATGAAAGTATGATATCAGATACGTCGCGGTGAAAGCAATAACTGCGCCTGTGTTAACTTCGCGAAAGTAGGGTAACATAACTACTAGAATGTCTAAGAATGTATAGTAATCTCTAATAACGTGTTATCGACAATGTCATACTGTAGGCAAGGCAATGACAGTAGAAGAGTTGTAGATTTATCAACAATAATGTACTGAACGAGAAGATACAAAACCTAACAAATGAGAGGTTTCGAAGTGAACAAGAGCTGACGATAATTAGATCCCACTAATAATCTAGTCCAGACTATAAGAATATACGGCGTCAACCCTAACGTACCCTGGTGCATTCATTCACACGACTACTACTAACTCTAACTACTGGGCGATCTGCCCTTCTATTTATACAGTCTACCAACAGTTGAAAAACAGAACATAATAATATAAAACATAATATGATTGGTTGATGCAAAACAGGCGCATTGATAACTACACATAATAGCACCAAAACATGGACATATGTAATACAACAGACAAGCGGGCTTTTATCCGCCAGGTTAATCAAACTTACACAACAATGCAATTAGATAAGCGGGAGGCTCTCCATCAAGTTAAACAGCAATAATTAATTAATTATATAAGTCAAGATTGCTACCGAAACTGTTAGCGTGGCTTCTCTAACTTAATGCTTACGGCTATACTTTCCTCGGCTGGTAAGAACGGAGGCTCCTCTGGTTGCAAAGCTCCCAAGGTTAGTCCATCTGCTCCTTATAGATAAGACAACTCTGGCTCGTCTGTCCACACACTGTCACTCGCACAATTCTATTACAGTAGGTATGGGCTCACTCTAGCTACCTGCCTGGAAACCAATTATACTATTCATTGATTGTACTCCATGCAATTAACGAATGATTCCTCTGTTAGGTGTTGATTAATAGCCAGCTTCTTAACTAATTATTAATAATAAGTAATAATCATAATAATCAAACTATTATAAATATAGAATAGATATTATAATGTTTATATTATTAATTTAATATTACTAATTATTATTCATGATAATTATTGGTGGGTGTTATTATTATGTTACCATTATTATTATCAAATTGTTATTTAATTACAATATATTAATTAAACAATTATTATTATTATTAAATAATGTTATTACTATTGTTCAGTTTTATTATTATATTTTTGACAATCCAAAAAAATAAATTTAGTACCACAATTTCCACAAAATAGTAGTATTATTCATTGTGCTGTATAAATAACAATAATGTAATTTTGTGTAATAATTATTAAAATGTTTGCTAAAAAAACCTAAGGTGGTTACAGTGCTCAACTGTTAATAGGAGCGTGATGCGATAAAACATTTTTAGAGTAAAACTACAAAGTATAATAAATTTCTACTTTTATCTTGATTGGTATATATATTGTAATGGAAATGGACAATGTGGCTTCCCATATGAGGCCAGTGCAGCTATCTACTAGCACCACTACTACTTATATTCTACTAACGCTTACAAGGAATCACGCTTGAATGGGCACAGTACAGCTAACTGCACGCTTGCACTAGGCAAGGCATAGCTGGCTACAGGGAAACAGTTGTTTCCCCGCCACGAGTCACGTGACACTATATATATATTTGTTTATGCATGTTATGTTGTGCCATTACTATTAGCCAATCACATACTTTTATATTTATCTGTTTTGTTGCCTTGCTATATAAGCATTCGCATGCAGCCCAGTGGGCAGACGCATAGTAGATATCGATAGAGACGATAGCAGCAGTAGCTTGGACTTCGCTAGCTGGAAAGAGACTCATCGCTCGTCGCCAAGAAGCCTGATACACTCAGCCGTATCTCCAGGAGCCAATCGTAGGAGTTACTAATACCTACAGGTGGACACTCACACCTGAGAAGCTTGGAGTACATATCAAGGACTATAAGGACAGAGTAACACTATTACCTCTCTTAACATACTAAGTGCTCAGTTTTGTGCGTTGCTGATAGTAGACATTTCACCTGTGATAGCTACCCTAAGTACGGCGAAAACTATTACAATATATACGTTTTGGAGAAAATTATTTGCCTCACCAGCACCCTTTCCCCGCCAAAATCTTTTTGACTACTGGTGAATTACAATATTTGATAATTATTTGGCATTGAACTAATAATAATAAATGGAGCAAATTTTACGATGGTTGTCGTTTATTGTTATTAACAAATGTCTAATAATAAGTATATAAATCATATGTGGTTGGTTGGTACTAAAGGTATATTTATAGATGGAGCAATATTATTATTTCGTATACCGATAGAATGCTTTTTATTACTTGTTATAAATATATTTTAGTTACCACTACTGTCATTATTATGTATTGAATAATTAAAAATTAATATGAGTACTTGAGTTTATTAACAATAGATTAATTTTCTCTACTTCAATCCTATTTATTACAATGATGATGATGATGACGACGACGACGACGACGACGATGATGATGGTATCCTGGTTGGTGAAAATGATAAGATATCCATATTGGATTGGTTGATGATAACCGTGATGATGCATTTGTAGGACTGAATATTAGTTGATAGTGACATAATTATTATATTGATTGATAGCCGGCAAGCGTTTTCATGGTTGTTTATCAACAACTATTATTTTTGGTAATTCCCGTATGTTAACAATAATGAATAATAATAAGAAAGTAATGATAAAAAAACGAATAATGAAACCACGCACACCAATGGGTTAGAAACCCTACCAGACTTTTAACTGGTAGGGACTATATCAGATCAATACACCTCCGTTTTAACCTTTTTCTATCTAATATTATTAAACGTAGACTCAGCCCCAATGTAAACCCGAACTGTCCTATTTGCGTCAATATGTACCATTCACTTGCTCATGTTTTGCAAATCTGTCCCCGGTCACATAGCCCCCGTATTCACCGCCACAATAGCATAGCCAAATTAATAATGCAGGCAGCACTGAAAAAGAATTTCAAAGTCGATTGGGAGCCTCATTTTTCCACCTCTGAGGGCATTTTCAAACCCGATCTAATTATTTATAATTCTGATACACTTTATATTTTGGATGTTGCAGTTATCTCCGATAACTTTGAACTATCTTTAGCATTCGAAAATAAGGCGAAAAAGTATAGCAGGCCATGCCTGGTTAGCCTAGTCAAGAACAAGTATGAAATTGATAAGATCCTTGTTGGTGGCTCAGCAAAAAAATACATTCTTCATGACCAACAATCTACATACTTGTTAGTATATACAGAAGGAAATTATCATTTATAACAATGCCATCAATGATTATTATATATATCAATATAATACATATATGAATCACCGGTATAATTTTTGCCTAAAAATAAGCAGCATACTATCACAAGTACTCACAAGTAACAAAGAGAAGTACATACCTCACTTTATTACGGCTGAATGTTTGTCATCTACACCTATTACCTACTACTACAAATCATGTGTTTGTGCTGTTTGTGCATTTATTTGAAGAGAATATTATGAACAACATGCCTTATAATGCCATATATCTTGAAACTGGGAAATACATTTCAGTAAATGATTTAGCTGTACGCTATGAGAAAAAAGTATAAAATATTATACTGTCAATAAAAAAGATCAAAAATTCTTGTTTAGCTTTACAGTGTACTGCCAACGTATATTAATTGTATGAAACTAGTTTCATCATTTTTCATACAAAATGTTGTAGAATTCCTGGTGTAGTTTTTTCCAACTCAAGTAGGGGAGTATTTTTCGCTCAACTAACAAGTATGAAAGTTGTTACTAGTAACTACCAAGGCGGACTACTGAGCCTGTTCGTTCATCAGGCTATTCACTACATTTACCCATTATTTTCAATGTAAAAAATGCTTTGCAAACCCTCCAGACTATTTCGAAATCCTTCGGATGATTTTAAAGTGAAAGAGTCTAACCACTACTAATAGTGAGAAGTAATGTTTCTCTGAAGATTTAATATGCCATTTGCTTACAACTTACATTTATATTTGCATACATTGATGGTAGACATCAGCTTTACAATAAGTTGACAGAGTGTATTAGCTAGTTCCCGTTGTTTAAACTCATGTTGTGGAAGTTCAAGTAAAATCTACAACTAGATTAGAAAGTATTTCGAATCTACTACATCAACAGATATAAAAATTATTGCTCTCGGTGTATACTATTTCTTTCTATGCATGATACTTTCATATGTAACTGTCTCGTCGAAACTGTCAGGATTACTTGTGACATGTATGCATTTTCAGGGTAAAGAACCATTGGCTATGGTTTGTATGTTAATGGTAACTGAGAGCAACTGCTCTGTTTGATGGGAAGCAGTATGTGGAAGTGCAAGCTAATGATGCCACATTACAACCAAATTTGCTAAAAATTAGTGAAACAACTAAAAGATTCTTCAAAAGATCGCAATGCTTACATCAGCTGCTGAACTATCTTGACTTATCACATCTGCTTTTTATACAGCTAGTACATATCTCACATGAACACGCTTATCTACTATCTGAAAGCTAGTTTTAGCTGGAAAAATTTGACATGAATTTTGTTACATGAAAATACACCTTTTCTTTCACTTTTCCTTATTACAAGCTTTTTAGCGGATTTTACAGCTGCACACAAATGAAATCAGTTGAATCTGTTTTATGTATTTTCAAAAGTTTTCACATGAGTTTTGTCTGTCGATTTGACTAGTAAAACTGCCAGAATACTTTTAAACAATATTTTTCACCATATGTTGTACTGTTTCTAAAATATACCCTTTCATTAAATCTGCAAAATGAGTGGTGCTACATCGTGAATGATAGAAGTTTACTGTGCATTTGGCTAAATACTTGTTTGCGGGAAAAAAAACATGGCATGTTTGTTCAGCACATTGACTGTTGCTGCACTGAAACGCCATTTAACAGAGCACAAAGTTGCCACTAGCGGCAACAAAGCTGTACTGATTCAAAGATGCCAAAAGCATACCATGAAGAGTAAATGTGACATTCTCTCAGACACACCTACCCAGTCATCAAATGAGCATGAACTCTTGGATGAACGAAAGGCTTTCATGGACAGATCATTTTAAAGACTGCCCATCCTTAAATCATAGTTGCATAAACCTTTTCAAAGCAACAGACAAACATCTTAAAAAAAGATACAACTTAATTAGATGGTATAAGGTCAAAAACGTTCGGGTAAGCACAAAAAATGGTTTGCACTATGTTCAAGGTAAAATATCACCTAGCATGAAAAACACAGCATACTTGGCTGCTCTGCAAGTCGAAGGTGCTCATGTGGTTGGTTGTCATTGTACATGTCCTGAAGGCAAAGGCAAGTGAAAACACTGCATTGCATTATTGTATGCAATCATTGAACTGTTGATGTCTGGGGTTTCAAAAATTCCTTCAACCTTATGCTGCACTGAACAACCAAGACAGTGGTGTGCATTAGTGCAAAACCTGTAGAACTTTGTACGAAGAACTTTGGCGAGCTGGCTCTCTATACGGTGTGTCACAATCCTGACAATCCAGCTGGTGCAGAGACACAAGCTAAGAGAGCTAAGAATCAGCTAGAATACAGCTTTTTACCCACAGATGTATATAACCTCCATATAACAAGAAAAGAGCTGCTAACATCGTGTCATCCGTTTTGGCAGCAGATCATGATTAATAGCAGTATATGCGAACTGTAGAGCAACAGTTGTGTTTCTGTAACTCTTTTATCAAACACAAAGTAAGTTTTTTGTTACATATCACTATCAATAGACTCAAATACGCTTGTAAATTGCAAATGTTTTCTTCAAGCAGGATGTTGAAAGTATTTACTGAAATTTTGTTGATTGGCAATGGTGATGTCACCCTTGCTATATTTGTTTACTACATACCAACCACCAAGTTCAAGAAGTACCAGCCAACATTGCATCAATCATAAGTATTATTATATATTTGTTTACCATGTTTCCTACTGTTTACTATTATTTATCACAGTGAGCATTGTGTGTCTCTGTGGTGAAAAAGATAACGGTTATCAAAACATTGTCAACTATCGATTAGTCATAGTTCTTGAGCATTACTTTTCGTTTTTAAATTTAAATGCTCGCTGATTATTTATCATCATACATCACTGTCACAGGCCAAGCACTAGCGTATGTCACTGCAATGGCTGAACTATGGTACGGGTTGCTTTTCGTCATCAGCAAAGGTATTGTTTTATTTCTAGTTTTCCCACAAGTAGTGAAGAGTCACACAATATGTATATGTTGTTTGATTTTTGACATGCTAAAATGCTTTTCCTTGCCAATAATTTACCTATTCAAGTTCTATTCAAGTGAAATCTTTAAAACCGAGGCTGCTTATTCTTGAGTTGATGTATTGCACAGATTCATTTCGTAAGTGAATGCAAGATAACTGTTCTCGATGCATTGTGGGCCCTATTTTACTGACTCAGACTAAAAATATAATGCTGAGATGACTACTATTCACAGGTGCAAATAAAAAAAAAACTTTCTCAATAGTACGATATGATTGGGAAAACCAGAACGATTGAGCAAATACACTATCAGCATCTCCATACCAAAATGCACACGAGAACTGTGTATGATATAGAAACAAATGCAATAACAAAAAAATTGAGCATTCAAACCTGGATTCGGACAACACTGACTCGAATTCCAACTCGATCCCTCAATAAAAAATTTAAAAGAAAGTCATTTCACAAGTTTCATGCCTGGGGTTTTGCAATGACAACAGTGGCACCTTCTGACATACCGGTTTTTGCAAAGCAAAAATTCACAAAAAATAGACACAAAAAACTTAGCTGATAGGAAGATGAGCATTTACCAAACTAGTAGATGTTGCAAAAACAGAAGACAGCAACCTTCACAGGGAAACATATTATGATGGAAAGACTGAAAAAAGAGCCGTCGAAGACAAAAACCACCAAGTCTAATTGCAAAAACGGCTGCTTGGCGAAAAATTGAAAACTTTGTTGCAAAAAAAAAGAACAAAATGCCACTTGAACCAAACAACCTACAAAAAGAAGTTGACATGAAAGTACCGCAAATCGACATGCCTATGCAAATCAATCAAAATAATTTAAAGAAACTCTTGTGCGACTGAGAAAAAAAAGTTGGAAGAGCTGAAGAAAATTAGATTTCTAAAAACCAACAGAAAATAAGGTGGAATATGACAATAAACATATAAAAAGTCGTAAGTCTTTGTAGCATCAGCCTGAACAACAACTGTGATACAACGGCAAAATAATATGAGAAAAGCCTTGACCCCAAAAAAAACTGTCCAGGTAATCCTTATTCTCTGTTACAGAATAAAACGATAACTAAACACTGCATTCTAAGAAAAATGTGCAGTACCAAATGACCCATCAGGAGCTTCAACACTTTAGCAAAAAACATAAAATTGAAAAAAAAATAATCAGTCTATTTTTTGGTACTAAATTGTTGATCACTTGCTTTTACTGCAATCGATTCATGGATGGTCAAAAGCATTGTGGTTATTGGACCACCTGTTGGTTCATACTTGACTGGCACAAATACAATAGAATTGATTGGCAGCCTTTCAATTTTGAACATAAAACTACATTCACACTAAAAAGAATTGGAGACCGAAATTTTAGCAGATTGACTATCAATCAAAGTAGAGCAAGCAGCACCAAGTAGTGCAGTATTGTCTACAGCAGACAGATTTTTTCCAAAGCAAAAATTTTGCTCTGGAAATGAATAGTAGTAAGAAATTTAATGACCGTTCATAATGTATTGCAATAACAAATGGAATACTGGAATATTGAATGCCCACTTTGGACCATTGTCCATTACATGGGACACTACCAATGAAACTCACTTCGGACAGACGGTAAAGAACAACAGTTGAGAGACCATGCAACTGAGTGATACTATTGCAGCGGGCGATAACAAAAACTCATGATCTCCAAGGACACAGTTTAAAATGAGTAACGTATATGTAATAGATAATTTTTGCAATTGTTGAGCATGAATGGAAAGTTGTAGTACTGAGTAAGAAATAAGGAATGACTGCAGATAAAACATATGCACAAATATGGGACTCTCACATTATTCACAAGTCTGTAAACCCGATGCTTGTAATTCATAAAAAAATACATTTAGTCCGCGACATTAAAGCCAAAGATCACTTTCGTCAGGTAAAACCAGTTTCAGATTCAGTCTCATGTAAAATTAAAATAAACTTTTGGATCTAATAAACTGTTAACAAGATCACTGTGTTTTCCTTGTTAGTATGAAGAAAAAATACATTCATAAAAGTACTTTTCCAGCCCAAAACTTTTACTTGAGTATTTAATGTGTTGGGAAAAAGATTTTCGTGTTTCTATCAACCGTCCAAATTGTTCTGTTTCC
>CALYOO010000636.1:0-19028 GCA_945261195.1 Cryptosula pallasiana
AACATTAATTGAAAAAAATTTATCCTATATGACCAATTAGTATTGATGTTGTGAATAAATTGACAACCAGTCAACACCAAAATAAAATGAATAGGAAATTTTGTAATATGATAATGACAATTACATAAAAATGACCAATGACTGTAATAAAGTTCAAACATCTGGTTGGATTGGAAGATGAGAGACTACTCCTACCAGGTCCCTTTTTGATTGTATCAAGCCTTGTACAGTAATAGAGATTATTACATGGTATTATGGTGGAATCAAATACTAAGAACACAACAGAGTGCTACAAACTCGATAAGTTAGGAATTATAAAGGCGCAGCTAGCTAGTATTGAACGTGAACATTGGAATTAGCACAAAACAATACTAAATATATTCTCTGCAGGCTTGGTGACACCGCTCTTAAAACTAGCCTAAAAAAATCGTTAGATTTTTAAGAGACTCAAGAAATAAAAATACATTTCAAAAATTGTTTAATCAATGTCAAAGCGTCACTCACTAATGTTTGCGTTTACTCTTTGGTCAAAAATTAATGACCAGTTAACTATTGGTGGCTTGCTTCAACGAGTCATCGCGTGTGTAGCCAACTGCAAATCTAAAACAGTTGTTGCACTAACCTTGAATCATGTTTCGTGACCCTGCGCCATTCATTGAAGAAGTTGAGCACTCGATCCAACTGCCCAAACCGCTCGTCTGCTTCAGTTGTAATTGGCCGGTTGGAGGTGAAGATTTCTACAAGGACTGAGGTGCGTTTCAGCAGTTCAATTGTAAAATCAAGATCCTCCCGGCCAACTGCGATCTTGTACTCCTATAAATAATAGATATAAAAAATGTTTACAGAAGCGTTACACACAAGTATTCACCAAAATACTCTTATTTATATAACTTCCAGTATTTTCGAATATTTTTAGGTCTGCAACAAAGCTTCTGGCCAAAAAATACATTTTGCTAAACAGTTTTAAAAATAATTTGATTACTAATCTGCAAATATAAATAGTAACAAAGAATTAATCAAAGCTGATAAGTTTTGAACCACAAAGAAATGCATGTTGCATTATTAATGCTAAAAAGAACCACATTTAAAATAATCTGACAATTGAAATAGTTCAAATTTGACTATTTATCCACAGAAATTCGAAAATGCTGAAAACATATAGTTCTTTTAGATGAATTCAATGGAAAACAAATAAACCACCGTTGACAAAATAAGTTATTATTATTATAATTGTATAAATACTGTCTTCAATCCGAGGAATTTATATCAAAGAGTGTTGTTTGAGATATCTGACCTATGACATTGCTTAGTGAAAGCAGGTTCATAGCTAATACAGAGGCAGTAACTGTAGTACTATTATAATCAATACAACTAAAATAAATACTTACATGATACTATTTTAAACGTTGCGATGTATATATATGATATACAATTTCTATCGTGCATTGTTTTACCTCCATCAAGTTTAGCATTTTAGCATTGAGCACTTCAATAGCTAAATGATTTCTCATCTTTCCTGCGTCTGTTATATATATGTGCTCATCGGTCAGTTTGTGGTACACACGGATGGAATCGGTCATACAATCCCATTCATAGGCATGCTCAAAGTCACACCAGTATGATCTTCTGCCACCCATCCTCAACCTTCTCTTTGGCGAGTCCTCTGTAGAGTGTCTGAAGCTATTCCGTCTCTTTTTTAAACCATGCTACAAGCAAAAACTACATAAGATAGTTATGATGTACTAGTAGTAGCTAAAGGCTGGTTCACATACATATCGTCGATGCTCGCAAATGATCGCAGATCCTCATATGACGGATCCGCGATACATGTTCACAAAAACTTGGCTAACTCACGATCGCAAGAGACATAATCACTCTCTGGAATGGGAGGTAATAAAACCTCAGAACACATCTTGAGGTTATGTTCTGACAATATAAATCTCCCATTCTACCAAAAATCATATACATTGTGAACATAAAATTACTTACGCAAGGCGAGCTTTATTTATTTTTACTAAAGTATAACCAAATCCGTCCACTACTCTAAACTATGCCAATGTGTGTCACCTAATGCGCCATCTATGTCTAGGAGCCGAAGTAGTTTACCAGGTTCCGAGCACTTTTTATGTAGGCTAACATCTCACCAGTCTCACATATACAGTAGCTTACCATAGGATCCAACATGACAGTAATGTTGCTCTCCTCCATACGATTACGAATGATAAATTCTGATTCTGGTTGCCTGAAGTCTTTGAGAAATTTTCTGTTGTTGGAAGAACCATCCATGATAATGCCTGCCACCTGGGTACGGTGAATAATATCGCTTTATAGCATGCACGTCAGTACCAGAGGTTCACTATTTATTTCAATTTACACATGTGCCTGGGCCTGCGCTAGAAAGACAATTAATCATAATGTGTTTTTGTTTAACCGCCGCGTAGCTGTTACTTCCAACAAACTTGAAGATTAGCAGAGCTGCTCATATAAACAAACAATCATTACTACCTGCAAAATATATACCTTAAAACCTTTACAAGACAGTTCGTCGATCACTTCAAATACTATAAAGTACAGCTCTGAGCAATGCGCTTCAATGGTTGTGTAATAGGCCACGGGCCATTTGAAACCTGTATTTCCCAGGAATACAAATTGCAGTACATGAGATGCAAGTTAGTAAAATCCCGCTGCAAAAGCCATTTAAAATTATTATTGAATGTTTAGTAACTGTCATTGTAAGAAACAACGTTAACCTGTGTTTTCAATTTTTTTTTAAGAAAAGCCTGTTTACCGTTTTTCTAAAAAACACCTGTATAAATAGTCTCTGGTGAGTGAAAGCAATACACAACTTAGATGACAGGCAATGCTCAATACACCAGATCACATCAACTTAACAATGTACTACACCACTCACCAGATTTTCTCAGTAAATGCAGACCCTGAGCGGGGCCATAATCTGTCAACCCAACTATAGTTTGGCATCAGCAGTACATCCATCAAACTGTAGATCAGGCTACAATATAAAGTTACAAGATAAAATTAGGGAAAAAAACCAGTTATAAGCAAACAAAACGAGCTGAGAAAGTTTGCCCTCAAATTACCAGTTGTTTTTTAAAACATTTATGACCGAAAATTGTAAATGCATAAAGGATTTCATGTTATAAATATAATTACAGTTTCAATCAACTTTAGGTGAGCAAATCATAACAACTTTTACTAAATAAATCAATTGCATAAAAGTAAGATGCCTCGATTTTATGCCAATTGTAACCGATTATAATCAGTTCCCTACCGTGTATACACAACATGCTAAAATGAACAAAGTAATTTGATATTTATTAAATACGGAAAACACAAAAAGTTATTCTATGCAGTTAAAACGCAAAATATGTTTTTATATTTATACATATCTGGCAATCGATGCTCAATGCACCATCACTAACAGAAAAAACTTAGTCCCAACAACATTAATGCAGGCAATAATAACAAGTGCCAAACAACTGAACATATTTTACTTACTATTGGTATGGTAATAATTTTGCTCCAATGTTAATAGCAGTAGAAGACTAAGACACATGTAACTAACCTGTATTGAAACTTCATCAAAACTATGAAGCCTTCTCTGCCACACTTTGACATCTTTCGGCGGTTTGCTTCTAGCCGCATCCAATTTAGATTTTCATTAACGATTCCTGGAGTTTGATTTATAAAATTCTTGTATCGTTCCAGATGCCTTCCGGACGGTAGCCTGAGCACTTTGGGTAGATTTTTGTACCCTCTGGGGGATCTTGTGAATAGGTCCATGGCAATCTGAATCATGCTAAAAAGAGCGATAGTATTAAAATCACATCACAATGTTTATATGCTGTAGTCATAAGCTGCTAATCACAATAACAAATACTATATACATTTAACTTTTCAATAAATCTGCATACAATTCTACTAGTAAGCATGCTGCAAATAGATGTCGCAGGAGCAGTGACTTGCAGGTACAAACAGCTAATAATTTGGGGTGAAAAAATAGAATAGTATATGACAGTTGAGTAGCCTTATCGATTGAATTACATAACCTCAGCTGTGTTTTTAAGGTTTAATTATAACTAGCTTTGTTAAACAGGCTTCAGATTTATTTTAAAATCAGGCAAACAGCACACTGTTACGTAGTTTGAAAAACTATCTATGTCCCACATGCACTTGTATGATAACCACATTTATTTTAAATAAATCATTTAAGGAGATGATAAATGTTAAAATAACTTTAGGAAACATCAAAGACTTCTTTGATTACCAAACCCATTTCTTAAAACAATTGAGTTTACAGTAACTTTTGTTGCTAAAAAACATTTTGCTGTCAGTCAGGTAAGAAATTTTTTGCAACTGTGCAAAAAAAGCGCCTACTTGACATTAAACTTGGAACAAATTTTTTTTTAAAGTTAATCTTAAAAGATAAACTCCATTTCAATATGATTATTAGATGGATTACAATTCAGCAAACTTTTTTGAAGGACAAATGCTCTGATGAAATATAATATTTACTCCAAAAAAATCACACATATGCATCTCTTTGAATTTCATCCGCTTTATGCTCCATCGCACCCTAGGATTCAGGCGCTTTTAGCAAATTTTCCAAGTTTTTGAAGTTAATTTAAAATTCACTCGTTAAGGTTAGACAGTTGATTTTTATTGCATCCGATCGACAAACATCTATTCTACAAGTTCACGTAAAATATTATTAGCCCACTCTATGAAAACACCATGAATAATTAGTATACATGCACTGTGTTTTTCGGTCATTTTTCGCCAAAAAACTCTGACCGACGTGCACTATCGGTTCTCTTACACTCAAAATATTGCTCAAAAATCCTTTTTCTCTGTATGGTTGGAACGGCAAGAAATTTCTGACCCTATCCATGCATTTTATTTCAAAAAAACACTGATAAGTTTTGTTGATACGCTCTCAAGTTTGAAAACTTCATTGCTCAAGAATAAATTACATTTTCAAGAAAATAACTTTTTCATTGAAAAATTATTTGCATGAACTAAAACAGAGCTACCGCCATAAAATTTTCATCACACGGTAGAAAATCTTCTTGTCTACCTGATAGTACAAAAAATTATTTATTTTATCACTTTTTGATTGTCACAAAATGTCTCAAAACTGGCATACCGCTGTGTGTTTTGGGTTATCTTGAACTTGGATTTTGGGTGCTGCTGGCCAGTCAGGTTCATAAAATTGTCATCATCACAATCAGCTGAGTTTTTTATGGTAGTTACTTGTTGGTTTTTGTGGCTAAGTTAATTAGAACAGCCTGTGAGGTAACTTCTGTGACCGCATCTCTATAAAAAAATAAGCGGTTGAGTGCACAAGGATATTAGCTGTTGCAGCCACAGATATGCATGCAGTCAATGGCCAATATCATCGCAAATAACGTACTGACAGCCAAAAAGTTTACATATTATGAGAGACAAGACCCCAAGCTATGCATCAGTATAAAAAATGATTGCATTCATAAAAGTTGGTGGCAACAGGAAGTCACAAAACTGAAAAAAAAAACTTTTTTTAGCGTTTTTTACAATTCAACACAAGATAGCTGCTTACTGAGACAAGATACGGCAAAATAGTGGCAAACCAACGAAAAGACCAGAGTTTTCTCACCCAGAGAGACAATTGGTAAGCAGCTAAACTGCTTATAGCAAGTGCAATGGTATATTTTGTAAACGCGTATCAGATTGAAAATTTGTGACCCAGTTGCACTGGTATGCTTGCCAAAGTCGTCATGTAGATGCATGCAGTCAATGGCCAATATCATCGCAAATAACGTACTGACAGCAAAAAAGTTTATATATTATGAGAGACAAGACCCCAAGCTATCCATCAGTATAAAAAAGTCTCCATCAGTGTGCAATAGAACAATTTTTTTTCCAAAAAACTTTTGTATCATATTTTAGTTCAAAAATTGTTGAAGTTTGTAGCTCGCAGATCATACTGCTGACCAATAGACATGTAGCATGAACCACAAATGTATCAAATCAACTACATCTGCGTGACAAACACACCAGCAGTGAACTCAGACCTATACCACATTTCCTTAGGGTGAGAAACCCGCGGATTACATATATGTATGTCAGTACAAATGAGCTAACCTAGAATGAGAAGTACACTACTGTAAACCCTACTAGCACCACTTCCATGTCATCTCCCAAGAGGCAGGTGCAACATGACGTCGTTACCATTTTTTATTGTGGAGGTTCACCAACGGTCACTGCCATTGAATATAACTGAATGACTAATAACTGAATGACTGATAACTAACTGTGCAAACTACGTGAAATCTAGTTAGAATTTAGAATGAACAGGCAGTGACCGTAGTCCTATACCACACTACCCAGGGATTGTAGCCCAGTTGGGGAACACACAAACACTTATTACAAGTACTACAATTACATATATAATACGGTACATACTACGGCCTACCTCTACAACTTAGCGTTGTTCATTGGGCACTGTGCGGCATTAACGCGTTATCACAGTGACACCAACGACAATATGACAAGTTCTACAACTAGATACACATACAATAGGTCAAGTACCACAAATACATAAGTAACACAGAGTATTCATTCACACCATCCATACAAACAGACATACTCGCCAGCAGGAGCCGCAAAACTATAACTAGGGTGGAGAAACCATCTGTACTAAAGTCGGTGGAAAAAAGACAAAAACACATTTTGGAATAAATAAAAAATAATAAATTGGAGAGAAGAATAATTACTAAGTGTTATTAGTCAACGTATTATTGTGGAGCTGGGTGAGTAGAGCCTAACGACGAGAGTGAGGCCGGTGGCACTTTTTGAAGCAAGTACCAACACACAAAGCAACTCTGCACTCAACACACTCGTAGGAGCTCTCCTTTCTAGGGGTTTTTCCACCACCTGCCAAAGGTTTTTCAGAGCATTGAACATATCTACGAGTAGGTGTCAGTTTCTTAGCTGTAGGGGGGATCTTTCTTGGAAAGTGATCTCCTGCACCTAAGCCTCTGGTTCTCACCAGGTCTTGTGTGGCTGGGCGTGGCCGAATCTCATCTACAGAAGGTAGGTCTTTCCCAGCTAATCCCTCAGAAATGACAGCCATGAACTCAAGGAGTGTCATTTTATCATTGGGATGACAAATGTTGTAATATTTTTGCGCTTGAATTATACCCATTTGGAAAAGTTGAAAAAACAATTTCTTCCACCATTTCACAGTCTTACGCGCAAATGGGTAGTAGGCGGCCAATTGATTGTGTTTATCCACACCACACTTTTTTATGTTATAGTCGCACACTGTCGAAGGCTTCAAAGTTTGGTGGGTGGTTTGGCGTTGTCTCTGAGCGTCAATATCTATCATTGAGCAGTTATGAACAGTCGATAACATAAAAATCTCCCTTTTGCCTCTCCACATAGTAGCTAAAATTCCATTACTTTTTTATTGAGGGTCTCGCCTCTCTTCAAAGTGGCATACCTAAACTCCCTAGGCAAATGTTTACGATTTTTCATTACTGTCCCTACTGCATAAATATCCTGGCCGAGTAATTTTTTGAAAAGGTCTGGGGAGCAATATCGTCGGTCCATATAAAGTTTATGATTTTTACCCCGAAACTCCCTGGTGAGTCGTTGCACAAGCTCATTTACTGTGTTATCCCCTTGGCCAGAGTAAATTTCAAAATTGACAATCGCACCAGTTACAGAATCACACAGCATTTCAATTCTAAATCCATATTTATGAGGTTTTAGTTTTAGGTACACTTTAAAATGCACTCTACCTTTGTAGGGACACAAAGCTTCATCTAAAGTCAATTTACATCCAGGTATAAAAATCTCAATCTTTTTTTTCAGAAGTTCGTACATAGGAGCAATTTTGAAGAGAGGATCGAAGCCATCATCACCATACTTAGCTTGTTTAGAGTTGTCAGTCAGATGTAAATATCTAAGTATGTAAAATAATCGATGCTTGCTCAATCCGATGATCTGTGCGTAGGAAGTGTGGAAGAAGCCTCTTGTGGAGAAGTATAAAACGATGGATGGTTTGTGAACAGCACACATGTGAATGATGAGTGAGAAGAATTTGTAGAGACATGCGAGGGTGACAGGTTTTTGTTTATGATAGTATGAAGGAACATCGGATAGAGTAGCATAGCGATTCGTTTCGCTAGCAATATTTGAAAAAAAACTTTTGTCAAAAATGTATTTAACACAGTCCATAGGTGTCGGGTCTATTGCAATAAGTCGGTGATCTAGTTGGGGCTCTGCTGGCCCAGTAAAGTCAGACACATCAACAACTTCAGTCCTCCACAGCATCAACCCACACCCATTTGCCATCGTCATTATCATTCTCTCTCCCACGTCCACCACCTCGGCCGCCACCTCGACCACCTCGTCCACCACCTCGTCTACGCTCACCACCTCGTCCACGCTTACCACCTCGACCACGCCTCACATCTCTTTCTTCATCAGCACTTCGCTCACCACTGCTTTCTCCATCACCTCTCCCATCATCATCTACTCCAACACCACTACTTCTAGCTTCATCTCTATCATTTTCACCACTCTCTTGACAAATCCCACTTTCTCCTCTACCCCGATTCACTGCACTAGAACTACTTAGTGCACGAGCTCTCTTCGATCGTCTCATCACTCTCACTACACTCTCACTCTCACCATGGCTCACACGGGAAGAAACCCTTACCTACCACACTCTTACCAATCGCAAACTGTCGTCTTTTAGTAGGCAGCACAAAATCTGGATCTTCATCGCTGTCGTCATTCACTTCATCAGCACCCTCTTTGCCTTCCACTTCACTTCCACCCTCCAAACTCGCTATGACATCAATCAAAAGTACTTTAGTGGATGTATGCTCAGGAATGTCCTGGTAAATCTTTGTAAAAGCTAGCTAGTATTATTTAGTCTCAGGGCAAGTGAGATGCTTGCAGAGCAGTATTCACATAGCATCAACCAGAGTGGAGTAACAGCAAAAAGCTAAACCAGGAAGTTGAAGCCACTTGACAACACTATCACAAAAACGGAAACGTCTATTTACATTGTTAGAAATTATGGAAATAAGAATTTGAATCATTCCTTACGTAAATAATACAGTGTCTAAATACATACACATGCTACAAAGTGCAAAATAGATAATCATAACTGTTACCTGCAACACTCTCGCCAACCACAGACCGTCCTCTCTTTTTTGGCAACACGAAACCCGGATCTTCACCACTTACATCATCATTCACTTCATCATCACTCTCTTTGTCTTCCACTTCCCTTCCACTCACCAAACTCGTTATGACATTAATCAAAAATACTTTAGTGGATGTATGTATGTAAATCCGGCAAAGTGCAAAATAAATAACCATAACTGACAGTTTAGACAGGATGAAAAGGACCTGTCATCGTAATGGTCATCTGAGGTCCAGTGAACTAAACCAGGAAGTTGGCATAGCAACCACTTGACAACACCATCATAATGACCTGAACCTTGGGTTACATTGTCCATAACATCGAAAGAACCGGTTTACTTAGTTATCACAATAAAAAAACGTGACTTTGCTATAGATTGGCAAGAAGACTGAAGAAATATTGTCAAGGAGCTATAGATAATAAATACTTATTATGGAAGTCAAAAGAATAATTAGCATATATTATTGTCACAGAAACAATAAATAATAACTGACAGCTTTGACAGGATATCAAGGACAAGTCTTTGTAACAGTGATCTGAGTTCAAGTGAGCTGAACAACAAGGATATGGGCATAACAACCACTTGACAACACAATAACAACCACCTGAACTTTTGGTCACAGTATCAATAACATCATAAAAACAGCTTTACTGGGTTCTCACAATAAAAAGGAACAACTTTGATGGATATTGGCAATAAAACTGATGTAGAGTTGCAATGGAGCTCATGAAAATAATTAATTATTACTGAATCATAAGAGAAAAAAATTATTATAATAATAATTATTATTATTATCTAAATAATAATAAAAAATAATAGTTTTAGTGCCTACTGACCTTCACTTTCACTTCCAGATAAACCACCTTCACTCACATCGTCAGCAAACACTTCATTCATCACAGAATATTCATCAAGAAAGGAATTCTGAGATGCCATATCGATGAATAAGTTTGAACAGAAATATACGTCTTGTCTTGAGCAAAGAACAAATAAGTATGGCCGATTGCGCGGCAATTCAATTAGAATAGACTGATCAATTCTCGTAAAAAAAAGATCTAAATAACCAAGACATTGCTCGATACGACGATATAAAATTTCCCTCTCTAAGACTAAAACTCTCTGCAGGAAAAAATCGCAAAGTTGAACTACGCATCTCGCGACAACTGTCGCTATGGAGACTAGAAAAAGAGGGCAACTCCGGCGAAAACTGTCGCAAATGAAAACTGAAAAGTTTTAATTTGTTAAAAAAAAACAGTGTAAGTCACATCAACAAAAGAAAGCATAAATCACATAAAATAAAGTTTAAAAGATGGGGTAAAATCAGGCATTTAGATACACAGCCTTCAACAACCAATCTTTTTCCATAGCTTGACAAATGTTAGTAAAATAGCATATTTAATACATATATCAATAACCATTAACCTACTGTCCATCTCTTGTGAGTTTTGTAGTTAGTAATTTGTTGATTAAAAAATTCCAGCATTTCTCATCAGATGATAACCCGATTGGAAGGCGCTGACTCCACTTCATACAATCAGATTGGCGCACACCAGAGTATGGCATGAGATCTGCCACCTCCTCGCTGTCACTGCTTAGAGTGTACAAACTTCCATCAGACAGCTCTTTGAGGTCCTCGTCATCGGAGTCTACACCAACAGTAGCATCACTCACAGTATTGGTTATATCCCTGAGCATTCTTCTTTTACCCTTCAACAACAAAAAATAACTGTATGAGTATATAACATCGATGAAACAAATTGCGATTTTGGCGATATTGAAACTTTGTATTAAACAACAAATTATGTGCTTTCCAAGACTTGGATATAAATGAAACACTTTTCTTTCTGAAACATGGGAAACTTACAAAGGCAGTAGGAATTTTTGGTTGACAGTATCCATGCTCAGCTGAAACTGTGGAAGCTACTACTGGTTCTGTTTTAGGAGCCAAACCAAGATACACAAGTTTGTGCCCAACAGCTTTTGTCCTGTGGTCCGTAGTTTTGACATTAGGAAATACCTGATATAATAACAGAGATATAGACATTTCAACAGATTCTAAAAGTACTGCAACTGAAACTTGCTCGGTGTGTCGCTCTCAAGCAGAAAAGCTTGACTTGATAGGCGTGCAATGAAATTATTTGTGCCAAGCTATCTCATTTTCTGAATACAAAACAATAATCAAAAGAAATTTGGAAGGAAGGTAAATAAGAATGAACGTCGACAGGAATGAATGTAGTCATAACTGGAATGAATGTAGACGCATCCTGGAATGAACGTCGACAGACCTGGATGAAAGACGACTATGGTAGAAGGAAACAAAAAATTCATGGTCATTCTCGGAAGTGTCGACATTAATTCCTGGCAATATATAAAGTTTTGTTTTGACGTAATCAAAAACAAAACTTTATCAAAAAAATATTATTTAGTCGTCACTTACTAAACAACATTTAGCAGTCTTTGTTTTCTGATCAACACTGCATTTGGCATTGCCACACAAAACTAAGCTACTTGATTGATACATGCTACTTGCTACTTGTAATAAATGAAGTTATGAATAAATATAAAAAGTTTCTACTGATGTGTTGTTCAGAAGTGTTTTCCAGGCAAAATTTCTTAAGGATTTATATGCTTAAGAATGAGTTTTCTTTAGGGTACATTATTATTTTTAATCTGATTAGAACTGTAAAAAAAACAGGGGTCAATAAGCTTGGCAATGCGGAGTGTTTTGCATTATTCATGCGCAAAGCAAAAGCTGTCACTAACCTTTCGTACAAGGCGCCCTAAAGAGAATGAAGATAGAGACCCACAGCAATATTGCCCATATAGTCGGCCTAGCTGCTCTGCCGTAATTTGCGGACTGTCCTTTTCTGGTGTACTAGATCAAAAATTTTTCGATAACCTATCGAAATAAATAGAGATGCAAAACCTGTTACAGAAATAAAACAAATGGCTTTATGGTCATCATTCGATTAAAACCAATGTAATATGCCATACTTTCAAAGTGCAGCCATTTAAACCCAAGTAACACTAACAAAGATTTTCCAATATTTCAGATTGTAAACAATATTTAATCTTCAGGAAACACAATGGCTCTTAAACATAAACTGAAATATGTACTTACTGACTAACGGAGTATACATTTCTGCTAATTGTAATTCAAACAAAATATTTTTTAGTGACGCCACAATAAACTAAAAACAAAATACATTTTTTTTATAAAAAAAATGCGATATGAAAATATGGCCTGATGCAAAAGCAAATTATACTACATTCTATTGTCTCATAATGTTAGACGATTTTGCTATAAAAATGGTATGAGGATTTTGAAATAGTCTGGATGTATTGCAAAGCATTGTTTACATGGGAAATAATTGAGTAAATGTTGTAAATAACTTGGCAAACTGTATCTCAAACATGGCTTAGTACTTAGAATGAATAAATGTCGCACTTGGTAGTTGCAGGATTTCAAGCACTAGATAGAAATGTATTTCCTGTCAAGCAACGTTAAATTTTACAAAACATATAGTTGTTTTGCAAGTGATCCTCACTGTTTAGAAATGAGTCGAACGATTTAGAAAAGAAACAAACCATATGAATGCTGTAGATGTAATATGAACTATCTACAAATTGTATGGAGTATCTTGAAAAAAAATCTTAACTGTCCTATTATAATCTGAAATTTTTTGAAAAATTTTGCAAGGATAGTTTTCAAGCCAAAAACGATAGCCCTCATTTTCTTTCTAGCCTCTTTGCAAATTGTCTGACATTGATGTAAACCAATAGAGATAGAACAAATTGATTAACCAACTAATCAGTTGTTGAATGTAATCTCAAAAATGAGTTTTTTGAAAAAGACAATTCGGTTTTATATATTATTGATACAAAATAAAAAACAATTTTTCTTTTATTTATGTTGATGAACTATTCAGTGTTCGTGATTATAGCTCTTATTAATAGAACAGACCAGCAAATTGGATCGGATTCTCAAAGCATTATATCAATGTCACAAAGTGTACAGAAGGTTTGCCAAAATTCAAATTTATTCAATGGATTCAAAGGATTTGAAAATCGTGTAGACGCTTTACAATGCAAAAAATTTTACGCCACCATAACATAGCCAACAATAGACTTTTTAAATGCTGTTTCAACAGTGTATAAATAAGCTCATACTAAAAAGTCGGACATTAATTATCTAATCAAACTTTGTTCTACAATTTGATATCAAGTGTGATAACCAGAACCGAGACTGAAAATGAGTTATATGAGTTACACTCAGTTATTATTAATATACTCACAGCACAGTAGTTGATTGTTAGTGATGTAGGTATATACCAGCGGTGTTACCCGCCATAATTAAATTTTATTCTCCAATTTCGCCAAACATTTCCGACTGCCTTTTCTTTTGCCTATCCAGCTCTATTCTCTCCTCCCTCCACCTAGCCCTACATCTACCACGCTTTAGTTATCACCAACTACCTTGAGCTCTATTACCGCCCTGTTCTGCCCCTACGATCTACCCTCTCCAGCCCTTTCTTCAATCTCTCACGCTCAATTTTAAAGATGACATCGGTGTGGTAACTCAACTGCTAAAACAACCTTACTAAAGGATGTGGCCATTTATACATACTGGAAGAAAATATTGTGTCATAAACTAACAGAGCATTACTTGACTGACACTCAAATCGTTGCATATTGACAAAATGCAATCGTCTTTGATTTGTCTCCACCTATATTATTGAAACTATCAAAACTACAAATATCTCTGGTTTGAGAAAAAATGACAAATTTAAACCCACACCATACATCAAACTGGTCCAACACAATTTTGTTGCAGCAGCTTTAACATTTTTCTTAGCATAGTAGGTTACGTATATATACCTACTTGTCAATTAAATTATTATGATTATTATAATATATTGAATAAAATATTGAATCCACAATTATTCTGAACAAGTAGCAAAGTTAAGCCCCGACATATAGTAAATTAGGCCAATAAATGTTTTACAACATTTTTTTAATCTCTCAGTGTGGCGATTTAGGCATTTATTTAACTAGAATGGCAGACAGACATGTTTTTTTTTTAGGTTTAAATAGTGGGAATTGGAACAAATTTAGATAGGAATGAAGGCAGGCACAGCTGGAAAGAATGCAGACACATACAGGAATGAACGCCAACAAAACCTGGAACAAATGTTGACTATGTTATACAAAAGCAATTTTTGCTGTTAATTCCTGGAAATGTGTACATTCGTAATCAGCGGTATATAAAACGTTATTTGTCATTAATTCCAGGAGTTGTCTACTTAGGGAATAAGCAATTAACTGTGTTATTTCCGGTACGAATATGGAAACGGTTGTTTATACGTCACCAGCAATGAATTTTGACAGTTTAACTCTCTTACATAGTCGGCATTCACTCCAGGTTTGTCAATGTTCATTCCAAGATGTGTCTACATTTATTCCAGCTATGTCTGTATTCATTCTTGTTGACATTCATCCATGTCTACATTACAATTCCCACTGCATAAACCTGTTCGATCCAAGTCCCACAACATAAAACTGAAAAAATGTGTTTTTCTGCCATTCCAGTTCAATAGTTGCCTAAACACTGGGAGAGTTTGAAAAATTTTGTAAAACGTTTCATTTGATTTTTCTACTTTATGCTGGGTATACAACACCTTACACACACATCTCCTTTATTCTGCCTATTTATGGGATCAGCCAAAACACCTGGAGTTCTCTCCCAAGTGTGTGACCACTCAAACGCTGTACACATATATATTTATATGTAAGTGTATATATATATATATATATGTATGTATGTATATACATATATATATATATATATATATATATATATATATATATATATATATATATATATATATATATATATATATATACATATATATATATATATATATATATATATATACACTAAAAGGTAAAATAGTAAAAAATGTTAAAACTATTGGCTGACTACAAGTTGTTTCATGTGCTAGAAAAAAAGATGGGAAAAGAAAATAATTCTAGGCACAATCATCAGGTCGGCTCTCCACTGTTAAAACAGTGGAGAGCCGACCTGATGATTGTGCCTAGAATTATTTTCTTTTTCCATCTTTTTTTCTAGCACATGAAACAACTTGTAGTCAGCCAATAGTTTTAACATTTTTTACTATTTTACCTTTTAGTATCTAGCTCCTCGATTTTTTTCTGTTGAGCACTGTTTTACTTGCTTCAGTCTTGACTGGTTTTCCCATCTCTCGGGCAACTAATATTAATAATTAATTATTTATTATTTATTTATTTGATTGTTTCTATTTAGTCCAAGCCCCCGTGCACATCTTGCGCCCCAGTCATACTTTTACTTATATATATATATATATATATATATATATATATATATATATATATATATATATATATATATATATATATATATATATATATATATATATATATATATATATATATATATATATATATATATATATATATATATATATATATATATATATATACGTATATATATGTAAAATAATCTACATAAAACGCCATAGTGAGTAATATTATGATAACGACAAATTAACCAAAGTAAATTAATCATCATTTGAATTACTATGATGATTATAATCAGTGACCACAACAATGCATTAAACGTTTATTTTGTCTTTCAATAATAGTATTATAATCCGTATTCATTACAATAATAATAATTGATTATTATTATCATTGGTGTTAATTATTATTGTACTTAAATTACAATCGCCATTGATAAAAGTTACAGTAGTAGTATTGCAACTTCTACAACTTATCATTATTATTACAACAATATTAATTTATTAAATAATATTATTATCATTATTATTATAATAATAATATTAATAATGGCTTTTTATTATAATAATTAACAATAATAAGATATAGTAATAATCATTACTATTATTTATAATAATTACTTAATAGAATAATAATTATTTCTTGTTATAATTATTAGTCAAACTTGTTATAAATAATAATTATTATTAGTTAGTAGTAGTATTATTATTAATTATAATTATTCCTGTAACTACTACTATTATTATGATTGTTGTTATTATTATTATTATTTATATTATTGTGCAGGATTTCACTGTGGAGGTGTGAGTTGGTAGCTAGGCCTACCTGCACAACCTCCCGAACTGTGATGGCAAACTGTGTCTTTCGCTTGAGCAATACAACCCGCCCACAGGTCGACTAGTATTTTTGGGAGTGGTGTGTGACCATACTAGTTTACTGTCTAGCTGTCGGTTGCGTTAGCTATTCCAGTGTGTAAGCCAGAGGCCGAACTTTGAAGGGCGAACTAGTCAGAGCTAGGTTCGGCCAGCAGAGGTTCGGGTTGATCTGCTTATTTAAGACTACTCGAGTAATAGAGCTTTGTTGTACGTGCATGTACTAGCGCAAGTGAAGTTATTGTTAGAGAACAAAGAAACTTCTGAGAGTGTGCAAGCTGACTCTGACTTTATTACACCATGACATCAACATTTATAATAATGATTATGTAATACAAACTGACATGACAAAGGAAGCCACACCTAGCACAAGTGGTTGGCTAGAGTGTACCAATAAACAGATAGTGGGTGGACTTGGATAATGCATGAGTGATTAGCACATGGTAAACATATACGAGTGAATGGTAAGGTAAAAATGTATGAATGTACAATAGAACAATCTACCCTAGAGCGCAGGCATAGAACGGGTAAATGTAGCTGGAATAAGTGAATACTAAATAGAAAGTAAGTGAGTGTACTTAGTGCTGACGCCGTCCGTCACATTATTATAGCAATAGCAATATATATTATTAGATAATAATATGCATGTATTAATTAATAATACATAAATAATAATATATCTTTATTTATTATGGTTATGTGTGTTATTATTTCTTATTTTTTTATAACTCAATAAATATATATCATCATTCATTACCAATTATTATCATAATTAATTATTATTGTTATAGTAATGTAATGTGATCGTAATAATAATAATTATAATAATAATAATATTGATTATAATAATAATCTAATAATAACAATGCAACAACAAAAAATTATAATTATTATAATAATAATTATTAATTAAATTATTATTACTATTATTATTTATAATTATTATTTATTTTATTATAAATTATTATTATTGTTGTTGAAGTTTTGCAAACCAACCAACCATCTTTTTGCTATCACTACTTCTTTTTTGCAGGTTATCACATTTTTCCTAGGCATACTTCTAGGGCGTTAAGGTATAAAGTAAAAAAAAACTACAATCATAATAGGATCGGTCGAGAAAAAGTATTGTTGTTGTATTGATTGTTTCTTTTGTTATTTTTCTAATTACACCATGCAATTTTAAATAACCCGGTAATAACCACAAATCTAAATAACATCAAGTCATGAATAACCGGAAGGTTTAGGGAGGCTCCGTTAAAAATGTACTTGTCATTTGAGAATTGCAGTCTAGGATAAGTGGCAGACCAATGTTTGACAACAGCGGTACTCAGAGCGTTGGTCAAAAACATAGAATTATCTCCCCCAGAAAACATAGAATTATCTCCAATTCTATGGTTGAAACCAGAGTATGCTAAATTTAAAGTGTCGCCAGTCAACCAGGCATCACATAGCCGCATCGAGTTTTTTTTATGAGATAATACATGCATTATTTGGGGTCTATGGACCAAATGGCAGAGCCACAGCCTTCTCAGTCACGTTAGTTGGTAGATACGTAACACTGTTGCTTTGGCAGACCAAGATTCGGCAATAAAGTTATCGGCAAAGCACGCAATAAATAAAATAAAAAATTTTAAAATACTTTAAAAACATGATATTTGATGCCAAATTATGATTTACATTTTATTTGGTATTTAATCATAAGAAAACTGTATAAAACGATCCTAAATAAAATTTGAAATTAATTTCACTTGTCTACTGTAATACCGTAACGCGACCGGATTTGACAGACTTGTTAATTATTTGTCAAAAAATATGGGGGTTAGCATGCGTTTTGTTTTCTCTTAGTATTGTCACGAGCAGTATCCAGGTGAGTTCTATAAATCATCCAAATAGATTTTATAACTTATTTTGATGGGTGTTGTGTGTCTTACCCTGTTTTGTGTGTGGGGGAAATGATTGAAAACGCTAGGTTAGTAGAAATAATTTTATTACAGGCCGCATCGTATCTATTGTTTTTTTTGGCGAACCCCAAAGGCCCGTGTTGTGTGCACCTCTCCCCGTCCCTCATCAGTCACACGAGTGGTGTGCACCCCTTTTTACTTCATTAGCCACAAGGGTAGTGTGCCATCCTTCCTGTCTTTTTTGTAAGCCCACTGGTTGTGGGCCCCCTTCACTTCCTGTGCCAACTAAGCAGGGCGTGATTCCTCCTCCTTTTAGACACACATGGCCTTGTGCAAAGGGTTGCGCAGTCCGCGTACACCTCTCTTGGGTTACCGGTCACGCGTAGCCCACAGTCCCCTAATGAAACTCCCTTCTCCTTACCTTTTTCGGCCCCTGTGATTAGCGGCCACCCTATGATTAGTTAACTATTAGTACGGCGATACTCATAGTTGAAGCGACCTATGTAATGGATTTTCACATAGGTGGCCACTCCTTTGATTAGCACTACTGGCTTAGTACGCATTGGTTACTACTCAATGTGATGCGTACGGCTAGCAAGTGAAGAGTACAGTTAGTGTGCGATACTAGCTACGCGTGACGGCCCTCAGCTGAACCAGCACAGATGCATATGCCTACCGCAGTATCTACCAAGGAA